>JAMKCH010045596.1:0-98095 GCA_023653785.1 Ophioderma brevispina | reverse complement strand
GTACAGTATCGAAAGAAAGGAAGTGATTCAAATTAGTAATGCTCCACTATATATTTTATGGTACAAATGCGGAATGAAAACATGGATTCGATATACGGTCGCAACAAAAAGTATCCCGGCATGTTTTTCGATCAGTATTGTGCCAAAGTCCGATAACTTTGAAAGTTTCCGAAATATACATTTCGCTGGCTAGGCCTTGCTATTTCAAGTAACGCATTGCTTGAAAGCAATCATGTAACATATGGCTGATATAGAACGTCCAAAAATAACAAGGTATAACTCAAAATAGGTAAATAAATTACATACCTTTTGAACATAGTTATTTTGAATTGCTTTAATATGAGTAAGAATATATCGTCGGGTGTATTACATAGCGACGGATGTTTATTAAAGGAAAACGGTACTAAATATCAAAGTCTTCATTGCTCATTATCGACTTGAATGATTCATCGTCGCCCGTATGGAAAATCAACCTCCCGCAAAGATTTTCTCACAATCACGAGAAAAAAATTTCAGAAATGCCAAGACGATTTGCCAAGGTACTGCAGGTGCAGCGTCACTCGTCTTTTTTAATTGCTTTACTGAATAACAGTGAAGACCGCAGCACTGCACTGGCATCGTTGGCTGTGGGTTTATCAGCCGAGTATGGATTATGATGATACCGGTAGCCATGGTTATAGTCCGGTGCTCGACCATATGACTTTGCGCAAGCGTCCACACAAATTGTTTTGATGGTTTCTAGGCAACATTGACCTGCTGATTCCAAATCTGGATGATGCCACTTTGGCATCATTGAGCATTGTGAGATAGGGAAGGGGGTTAATTTAACAGGGGTAAAATTTGTAAATGTTTCATGTGGATTTGAAATATGTATAGAAGTGTTTATCTTGTCCTAAGGTTTAAAAAAAGGTATAGTTTGCTATACCTGCAACCTTTTGTGTTTACACTACAGACCAAAATTTGTTCAAGGTCATCATGGGATTAAATATTTACAGCGATCCGATTTGTTTCAAATTGGTTTCAAATTGTTCGTATGGGAATGTTAAAACAGAAAATAAACATTTATCTCATGTCAATCATTGCTAAGGTATCTAACAGAGACTAAAATGATTAACCCCCATAGACCCTGTGGACCTTCTCCATTATTTCCCCCTTATTTATACCACAAATGTCCAACAATGTGTGTAACCTATATTTGACATTAATATCAAACAGAATGAAGAAGTTGAGCCCATTTTGAAAAGAATCTGCGCATTCTAAATTGTTTACCCCAGGATGACCTTGAACCATTTTAGACTTGATGTGTTAAAAGTAAATGTCCTAGATATAGCAAACTATACCTTTTTTTAATCCATAGGACCAGATGAACATGACTATACACCTTTTAACCCATTATGAAGCATTTACAAATTTACCCCTGTTAATTTACCCCCTACCCTATCTCAAAATGCTCAAGGATGCCAAAGTGGCATCATCCAGATTTAGATTTAGTAGGTCAATCTTACCTAGAAACCATCAAAATATTTTGTGTGGACTCTTGCGCAAGGTCACATGCAAGGTTCTTTGGGCCGAGCACCAGACTATTATAGGCTATGATTTCAACAGTTCGCTGGTGAAAAACAATTCAAGCGAATCGTTTTGACAAAGACTACAGCCACCTAAGTTGTAAAACAGGGTACAGATTCCATGGCAAAATTAGTCAGATAATCCGGGATATTTATTCTAATTCCTGAATATCGTGTAATTTATTTATTGCTTTTTCAAGAAAATAGAGGTGGGAAATTCGAATAGGATTGTTTTGGATAATTATTTATGACTGATTCTACGAAAACAAAATGGGTTCAGTAGCCCATGTCTTTGCACCCTTTTATCATCATCTATTTGTACATACTTTCGAATTCAACAGGTTTGTATGGACAATTCTACACGACATTTACCAGAGATTTTTGCAAGTCTATATAAACTCATGAATGTTTTTATGTTATGGAAATGGTTAATTTATTGATTATTGGCCAATGTCGGCTATAATTGTGATGAAAAATGGGCTCTAAATCAGCCCATCGTTGCCAAAACACGCTAACACTGGGCAAAACGACGAAAAAATGCCAATGAGACTTATACTTACAACATACCTTTTGGAAACCTAAAGTTTATACCGATATCTACTCTAGAAGGCCTAGAAGACAGTAAGGGAAATCATACGACATAGCTTTCTTACACAAATTTGAAACATCTTCAACATCTTGTTCAGCACTGCGCAGAATGGATATCTCCAATGGCCCGTCACCTTCTTGAATCTCAAAGCCATTACCGGCATTTTCAATAGAATACTGGAAAGCTTTGAAAATATAAAAGTACATAAAATCAAATGTTAGTACGAACTGGAAAAACTGATGTGAGGTAACGCCAATTAATCTTCAAAATAAGAAAATAACTTTCTTCTCTGAGTGTTTAATAATATAATATATAATTAATAACATAATGGCATACTAAATTATGCCATTTGAGCTTTTATATATTTGACCTTATTTTGACCTATGGATCACTTCAAGAGGTAAAGGATGTTTTTTTTAAAATAAAAGAATGACAATTGACATGGGTCTTCTTTTATATGCCTCAAAGTTTATTTTAAGATTCGGAGTCATTCTGATTTTCACCCCTAATCAACCCTATACGGCAAAGTGTATTATACAGGCGTCAAAATACAAAACAAATGTCTGAACCTTGTTAAAAGCTACACCATTGTATCAGGTCACAAAGATTCAGAAAAAAGGATAATTTGACCTATCTGTGACGTATAGTTTCAAGTTACAAGCCAAAACTTTTAAAATAGCGTTTGGCCTCCCACAATCAAAATTGAAAAATAGCTTCGACTTCGATTAAAAGCAGTCTCAAACCCTTCGTCTTGTCCTAAGAATCGATATCCAAAATAGTTTAGCATATGTGAAAAGAATGTTTCTTTTGGGAGTTTTTTGTTGCCATTATATTTCACAGTACAGCGCCTGTATTCGGGTTACATTAAATTGCTGTACATGTACATGCACCAGGTACTTTACTCCCCCCTAAGAACTAACAAATACTCTAGATATATCGAACTATTTTAATAATAGCTAAAGCAAAACGAATAATTTTAGATAAATTTAATTACAATCGGAGCTATTTTGACAACTGTAGGGGCCAAACGTTGATTTTTGACGTTTTGGCTGTAACTTAAAAACTATGGATCGCAGATAGGTGACACTATGCTTTTTTCTGAATCCTTGATACATGAGGAATATAATTGTAGTTTTTAACTCTCGTCTACCCAGAGGGGTGGGGGGGGGGTGGTTGCCCCTTCAGTTTTTCCCGTCTTGCTAAAACTCTCTTCTTTGGTGTCAAATTATTTAATGTAATTATCAATTGACATTTTACGCTCCCTTTAATGCAAAAAAGAACATCCACCGGGGTATAGCTTTAGCAAAAACCGAATAATCCACGGGTATACGGTTAAGTAGATACCAAAAGTGATGGATGGAGAGGGTGGCAACCACCCTCGCTTTCGGGAGAGAAATATGAACATGCCTAGTAAAACCACAGGAATACCACAGAAGACTGAGTTGGTAACCACATTGAATAGTTTGGTTCTTCTCATGACATTGATATCAAAATGAGTACCAAACATGCCTAGAGTTACGCCAGAATGACGTCATTAAAGTTCGCATGTCAGCAATGCGCTTAAGTAGACGTGTTAGATTAGGAATTTCAATTTTTACCAAACAACGTGAGAATTTCCGATTTTCCACAGCGACCTTGGCCTCTACCTGGATGGGAAATAACCTAGTTTGAATATTACCTGAGCGTTCGATGCTATAAAATGTTTCGAGTTAATTAATGTGAAAATACAATTTTTCCCGCTATATCCCAAGTTTCGTATACTTCCTCAAACTTATGAGATCATAGTTGCATCAGTATGGGATTTAGTACTGTAGTTTATATCAATTGGAAGAAGACAGGAAACTTACTAATTTATCCTGTGATACCTAACAATTCTATAGGGATCGGACCGCTCATTATTGAAAATCACCAAGTATTTAGGCTGATAAGCGTTTATCATGTTTACATTTTCTGATTAGGTATGTAGCTGCTTTATCGGAGCAATGTTGTGACCGGAACCGTTTATTTCACTGTGGGTTCTTTTCTATGAAGGCTAATGAACAAATTTAGCAAAGGGTAAATCCACAATTACACTGGTAAAAATAAAAATGTAAAAGAGTCTCCAAAATGTCTATATATATATAATATTATATATAGATATATATATCTATCATATATATATTATATATTATATAATATATATATATATATTATATATATAATATATATAGATGTCCCAAAAAAATATACAATCAAATGTTAATCTGTTGCTCAACTGGGCTGATTCTTTTAGGAATCTGCCAGCTTCATGATATTTTTTTTTTTTTTCTTACTTGGTGTAATTGGGGGTCTGTTCAGGAGTTAGCCATTATCTGATACCAATTGAAAACCCCGTGGGTCAGTTCGAGCTATCCTGATATTCAAACATATCTGTTAGCCAATGTGAAAATCAATTTAAGACATTTTTTATTTGCACAATAAATAAAAATACGTATAAGGTGCATGATTCTTGTGACTACCATAATTTAGGACTTTATAATGTCGCAATTGCCAATAAACACATGTAGCATGCATTGGGAAATTCAATTCAAACAGTCCTGTTGTCTCAGCATTATCCAGGTTTCAGAAGAAGGTAGAACCATAACAAAACACCTTGTTGAAAGTAAACTGAGACCTTAAAACACCAACCATCCTTCCTTTATGGGGTTTTGTTCACAATGGTTTCTTCATAATGTTATACGATGGCACTTGGAGGGCAGTCGGGATGGGGAGAGTAAATTGTCACTCACATTAGAGCATGTCTGCACATTTGTCCCATAAAAAGACTTGTGGCTAGTTCAATTAGTTTGAGCAGTCGAGTTCCCCAAGTTCGATGAATTTCATGATAATTTTCCCCCTGAGAGTGAGGCCCACCCATTTCACTGACAACAAAATTTCTGGCGCTTTCACTGTTTTAAAAATAATATATTGATGAGTTCACTGCATGGTAAGCATTTACTTGATCTGTACAAATTCTTTTGTTTGAAAACAGTGTAAACCACAATGATGCTACACGCCTATACCTTTTAGTTTCTTGAACTTTCAAGAGGAAACTGGACCCAAGTGGTATTTTATCCTGTGTGTTCAATTTACAATATCTCTAGTTAGGGCTATCAAATTGTGTGACTAAAAGCGAGATTAAGGCTTATGAACTGTCTAAAACAAACAAAGTCAAAATATCTCGCAGGGAACGGAACAGTTATATTTTTATAATATTTAGTTGATGTATAGTTTTGTTGGGACCTCTGATGTACCATAATAGGTAAATCCAACGGACAAGGTAAGAAACACGCAAGGGAACACATGATAGAGGAGGATACCTGAGTATATTGAATATTTATTATAGGCACTTGTTCTCTTTGCAGCTGCATTCTTTGTAGTACACTATTGTGGGTTTTGTTAGTTTATTGTTTGTTTTGTCTCTTTAATTCATTAAAAGTACATCTTGTCTGTCCTGTCCTTCCCTTTTACCCCTGGCCCGTCCTGTCTTGTTCCTGTTCACTGTTCTTCCCCACACAAGATTGGGACACCTTGCTCAATCTTGCTATAAGATATAATAAGGTATTCAAACAATTCTTATTTCACTGTATACACCTGCTTTAGCAAAAGTTCGGAATAAAAAGAGAAGTTTTACAAATTGTTAAAAAAAGATAACAAATATATTTAAAGGTGCACTTCATGATTTCAGCACCTTGTTTTATTCATGATCCACCAGATATCTTTGAGACAAGCTATTTCAAAATTTGAGCTGATACCGAACTTACGGTTTGTGTTATGAGCAATTCTCGTTCCCCACGGTCCCATAGACTAGTTCTATAATTTCGTCATTTACGACTGAAAATACAAAATTGCGAATTCTTACAGATGTGACCGAATTAGCACGCCAGTTGGTCACATGGATTACTAAGGGCAACGGTTCAGATGATATAAAATCGACCATGTGTTAGGTAATCGGCAAATAACCCAACGGGACTAGGCTGTGGATCACGATGCCCCTTTAAGAGGCACACAGGAAAACCCTAATTCCAAAAGAGAGGAAAAAAAAAAAAAAGAGAAAGAGAGAAGGAAGTGAAGGAGATGGAGGGAAAATCGTAATATAATTGAAGGCAAGACCCAAGAGGCTTGACCCCACCCACCAACACCACCACAACTGGTTACGGTACTGTACAGGCGTACTTGAGTTAGTGTAAAGGCGCTATAAAAATACATACAAAAGGAAAGAACGTCATTTAAAAACAGTTTCTAAAGTTATGAAGAAGTCCCCAAAACGGTTAAAAAGAACATTTGATAAAATGCCTAAAATAATAGTAATAATTATGGAAAAAAAATATGTTATTCTTTTTTTTTTGTTTTCTGTAGGTGTGTATTGCGAGCAAGCATGAAATTTGCACTTCATTTGTTATAGACAGAAATTGTATCACTTGAACTCTTCTGGGGTTACAATGCTAGAACATGACCCTAGTGGGGAAGTATAAACACTTAACCATTACACAGCTAGCCGCTGCATTTAACTAGGTAATTTCTATTTATATAGTCTAGATGTTAAGCAGGCGAGTGTTTTTAAATATTTTGCCACATATTAAGAAATGTTAAAAAAAAGTGATCATTTATAAAGTAGGTTTCAATAGAGATATCCTTGTACCTTTAAGGATAATATATTAGCCCTAAACCTATTAGTGTCACATGGTGCATGACGTTTTAAAAGCGTTACAAACGTCTTGCAAAAACGTGTTGTGTTTATGTCGGTAACAAAAAATGTATTTTTTTTTAATTTATATGCAACGGTTTCACGAATGTATAAACAAATTAATGTTTCAGGTTGAAAACGTTGTCAAGTATATTACAGCAGTCCGGAAAAAACGTTAAACCGAAAAGTTTTATAACTTTACCAAAATTGTTTTATGAAAACATTCAGGAAAACGTCGCATAGTAACTCTAGGTATGTTAAAGGACATACGAATTTAAACATTTGAACCTGTTATTTTAGGGTGCTTACTAAAAAAACAGAAACGGGATATGGTATAACCAAATTATAACATATTTAAATGCTCGAAAAAAATTAACATTCCTTAAACGTTTCAAAAATTACGTTTACGAACGTTGTAAATAACGTCATTAGTGGTTTACTTTAAAATGCCTTAAGAAAACGTTCTCTGAAAGTCTCTAAAACATCCTAGAGTGCTACACCTGAACAAAAAAATGTTATGTAAGAAATATCGACCCTACTAAAACATTGATGAAACAGTTTCTTCTAAGGTCTTAACACTTAAGGCCTAAGTGTTTCACCACGTGGTGCATAAGGGGGGGGGGGTTCCATGGTACCCCCTAAGGATAACCCTTCACGAGGGAATTTTCAAATGAAAACTCATACCACATTTGAGGGGGCATAAGACAAAGGCCACAGGTGCAATATTAATGAGTTCCAGTGTATCGTCGGGAAGATTTAGGGGCAAATCATTGTTTTCCGAAATGCGTCAAAAGCGGTCAAAAAGTAGATGAGTTTCCGCGACAGACCTGATTCCACAGCATTTACAAATTGCAAATCATTGATGTTTTATTCTGGTATAGGGAAGGACTAATTTAATAGATGAAACCAAACATTACCATTTTGTACATTCTTGTATTTTGTGGGGCACTGTTCGTATTTGCATAGGTTTGTACAGCAATGGCGCGCAATCGCCCGATGATTGGAATCGCTTTATTTTCTGATTAGTAATGTAATTTTGTTTCATGCATTGAACACCAAATAAGCAGAAAAATTATTTCGGGCTAACAGGATTTGCTAATTTTTATTTTAAAATCACACAATCGTCGTTGGTGCCTAAGGGGGGGGGTGGTTCCTTGGGAACGCAGCTAATTATCTCATTAACGGGCAAGAAATTTAGTAATTTGTTTTTGATGGAAAGAAGCGCATCGATAAGTACACAATTTACAAAAAATAGGAGTCGAAAATATTTTTCACGAGTGAGAAATCGCCGAAAAACAAATCTTGGGTACTATGGACCCCCCCCCCTTATAGGCACGTAAGTGTTAATAAAACCATCAAAATGTCTGCAAATGAACCAAATTATTAACGTATTAAAACGTCGTAAAATAGTAGTCTTTAAAAACGGTCAGAAAAAAGTTCAAGACACGTTGTAAAAAAACCTCAGTAGGTTGGTTATGTATGTGTGTAATGTATGTGTGTGTGTGTGTGAGTTTGCGGTGGGTGTGGGTGTGAGTTTGTGGGGGTGTGGGTGTGTGTGTGTGGGTGTGTTGTTTTGTGTGTGTTTCTAAAGGATATTGGTTCAAAATATAAAATTGCAATATTCAAATGGATGACACAGGCCAAGTAATTGAGGCGGATTCGGAACTTGAAAATGGGAAGATATTTATTCACGGCGAGTATACATTTGAAGAAGTAGCCGGAACCGTGCCATACTACGGCAACGTTGACACTTGCTTAGCTTTATAGCTCCAACAAACCCCCCCCACACCCCCCCATAATTGTAATAATGACCGAAGTATTCCTTGAGAAATTCAAGCTCTTTTCTGAACGCACACTTGTTTACTAAAACAATTGCGCAAATCTGTCTCGTCACGGTTTGCTGGGTCAAAATGATGAAATTTTAAAACAATAGAATAAAATTTAAAAAATCTATCTGATGATGAATAAACGCATCCTGTCATCACCTATGGGCACTCAAAAGATGCTCGCACAATCGCACGCAGTCATGAAGCAAGGACATTACACACACACTCGCGCGCGCGCGCGAATGACACTTTTTTGCAACCAATTACATTGACTCACTATGGGAATAACTTTATATGAAACATTCTCTTACTATCGTCATCTGATATTTTAACAGTGGCCTCTGATGGTATTCCTAGCAAACACGCCTGGGCACATTGCTAAAGATTAACATCGAATTTGTTTTCTCTGCTTCACACAATCTGTCTGGAATGATGGGAAAATTTGTAAACGTGTGTATGGGACGTGTGGGATCGAATTCTGACGTTTGCGGTGTCTCTTGCGGGATTGCAAGTGAAGTCAAATGATCAGGATGGTAATGGACGATATTGCAGTGTTATTTCGGTGTGAAAATCTTTAAAATAATCATTAAGGGAATAATAGGTGTTAATTTGCCAGTAGCAGTGCATATAATTATATACAAAAAACCATCCATATACAAAGGAGCATTGACATAAATAGGATCATTGGCCTTCTTTAAGAAATTGATTCTTCCCAAAAATGGCACTTTCAAAATTGCATTACATGATTAGGGGAGTTTCAAGTGTTTTGAAAAATCAGTGTGGGATGGTATTTTTTTAATCATACAATCTTTTTGTCGTGTGGGGGCAACAGAACGTAAAGGGAGTAATACCTTACGTATTATCCAAGATAATATTTCTTAAACTAAATTTATTTTGGTTATTAAATTTATTGATGAAAACGTTATCACGAAAGTCCCATACCAGCTATATCTAAAAAACAATTTCAAGGAAATATCTATACTCCAGCATTCATACTGTCATCTGCAATTAATTTGCATGTTCCTTCACAGACTATTGAGGTGTTAGAGGTTCTTTCTTACTGGAATGTAATGATTCTTTTTTGTAATAACACTGAGTTTTGTTATGAGGCCCTTGACTTAAATGTTGGCAATTGGGACCATAATTAAAGGGATATTAAAGGAACGAGAGGACTGTGGGATTGCTAAAGACAATATTAGCAACATTTTTTGAAGAGCGCCCCCAATGTTCAAAACAATTGAGATTGTACAGGTTGTATTGGTAATGGGCTAGTAAACGATACCCTGTGATGGTTAAGCTCTACAATGTCTGTATGTCGCAAACGAAGGAATTTTTATAACTAGGAATAATTAATATCGGGAACCCGATAATAATTCAGAAGGTGCTGGAAACGCCTTCCAATATGAAATAGCCGGGAAATAGCGCCATGCCGTATCTGCGTCCTCATCTATAGTTGTTTATTTATGGTTCAGGCAAGGCATGTTAGAGGTCTTTTCTTGAAGGGGCACTATTCATCATGGACGGACATAACTTAGCATTTCCAGCTCTCTGTTAGTAAATCTAGGATCCAATTTCTAATTACAATCGCAATGAAAACCCCCAAATTACATACATAGCGTGCAAAAAAATATCAAATCTTTGAAAAGGGGGCGCTCTTCAAATCATGTGCTAATATGCTTAAGTAGGAAATAGAGGTTTTGCACATGGTTTAGTAAAATTAGCCAGCAACGCAAAAAACATATCAGTGATCTTGAAAAAGGATTGAATGAGGCAGAAAATGTAAACCCTTAACATAACAAAAATGGCTAGAAGCCAAGCATCGTGGAGGGCGCTCGTCACCGAGGATGAGTGGTTGCGTTGTTTTTTGCTCCACTAATCTGCTCAAATGCAGCGGAGCCTGAGTTGTTTGGACAACAGTGTTTTGTTTTGTGATTCCTAAAGTGTCAGGATTCTTTTGGCTTGCCTTTTTCATTCATATGGGTCGTCCAAATCATCCTAGAGGTGATACACCGCCAAAGTCTTAGCCAGTGCTAAAAGCAAAAAGAACTAAAACGCACGATGACAAGAACCAAACTCGAAGGTCGAAGGTAAAGCAATGGCCGCCTCAATGATCGAACTCATGATCAGAGAAATCCTCCGAGGGTAACAGTATGTGACTCGTTGACCCCGTGGACCCAGCTTATAAGCCGCCAGAGTGGTTCTGTAACTTTGATAGGAAAAGTGGAGGACGCTTCAAAGTTAGTGGGGAGGATATTTCTGCCAGAATGGAAGCCCGATTTCAAGCAGTGCTTTGAAAATGGGAGAATTGAAAATAGTGTGAACAAAACTAGAAAAGACAAGGAAGCGGTTGATTACTAAAGTGGAATGAGCTAGAAAATCGCGCAAGGCGTAATAACCTTGTTTATACCGGTATCAGGAAACCTGATCTGATCGAGAGGACTGTTGAAAACTGTAGTGAAGGCTTCAGAACTTTGTTGGGGGTGAATTTGATTTGGAAAAACTATATCGATAGATGTTCGAACGGACACATTCTTACAAACACAGGAAACCCACGAACACGTATGAGTCATTGGTCTATTTCTCATTTCAAACTAGAGAAGTGGTGAGGAAGGCGTGTATCGCAAAGTTTTAAAAACTACTCCGATCCGAGATGGGAAGAAAGCATTTGTGGGTGAAGATTTCTCAAAGAGAATTTTGGCTTTAAAGAAGAAGAAGATGGAAGCATTTATCAAGCTGAAACAAGAGGGAAAACAACCCTTTTTCGTGTACCCGGACATTTTGAAATATAAGGCCAATGGAAAACTCATCACTGTTACCGGAAAGTAATTTGAATTTCAGAGCTGGCCAACTTGTGTACTGGACAGATTTTTATTGATTTCTTTTCTCCCCTTTGAACTTGAAGAACTTGCTTTTGATGTTATCCTCATGTCATCAATCAAAAACTTTGTGACTCTGAAGTTACCTTAATTCTTGCAGTTTAATCGAACGGTTGTTTAATTATTAATGATACATTGTGATTGCCCATTTGTTACGGTCACCTTGACCAAGGCCAAAACCACCTCTAAACTAGGGATTCAAACTCCTGAATAACTAGACAATACACTGTGAACTTGATTACACATTTTAAACAAAGTGTTTATTTTAATTGTGTGTTTAAATCACTCTCATTAAAACATCGATTAAGTATTAATAATCATAGATTTATCTATATAAACTTACTACCTGATGTGTGCCGCGACGCGGGCTGCAGCGAGATTACTATAACGATGCAGAACTTACAAACAGTCCTGGCGAATATTCCAGCGTAAAACTTCACTTTCCAGTAGTGGGACGTGTCCACGGACGACTTATCCTGACTGAAGAAAACCAGCTCCTAATGACTCCCGAAGCTCGGAGATCGACTAAATATAAAGTCCAAAAGTGCTGTAGCTTGTTTATCCTTGGATAACTCAGAGGCCACGAACTATAAAACCGAAGACGGCTATACATTCCGACAACTATGGGAGCTGAGACAACTATGACAATGTCCACTACGTAAGACTCTGTACTTGACTGTGATTACTGTCGCTGTCAACTTGGAGCAAATAGATGTCACTATACTCTGCTAATAACTTGGAGTAAGATGTTATGAAACTCTACCAGCAACTTTTCCCTCAATTGCTTTATATAGCCTCTCAAACAATTCTAGAAGGATCCAGCACAGTCTATATGAGTCAGGTACTAAATCTAGCCCCTTACATCATAAGTCCTGAGCCCACTGTGGAGATATTTCCACTGTTCTCACGTTCTCTGTATGGATTCAGCACTTTCTCCCTGCCTGTACATGCAGTAGGGCGCCATCTATGGTTCAAAGGAGCACATTGGCTAGTCAGCTCTCCTGGACTTGAGTAAATTCCAGAACTTTCTCCGCTGTTGATTTCTACTTGCTTCACACACACCAGTTATGCACACAAACCAGTTATATTTTTATATATGTTACTTAGATTAATTTATAATATTTTATAAGCTAATTTATAAGTTTAACTCATTCAAAATGAAATAAATCATTGCTAATTCTTGGTGCCTGTAACACCCTCCCCCTTAAAGAAAGAAAGTTTGATTGAAAGCGAACTTTCTTAACCTATTTAAGCTCTCAATATTTTTTAATTTCACATACATAGCTTATTCACAATGTAACATTTTTTTAAAGCTTTACTTGTTTCCGACTTAACTACACAATTCTGGATAAGGCATCAGCCATCACATTATCTTTGCCTCTGATGTGTCTGATGTCTAGGTTGTACTCTTGCAAGGTCAAACTTTACCTCACTAACCTATGATTCTTGTTTTTCATCCTGTGGATGAAGGTGAGGGGTAATGATCTGTGAAAACCAGCACTGGGTGCACTGTGGTGCCCAACTATATATAAAAATGCCCTAATGCCAAATTCAGAGCAAGACACTCCTTCTCAATACTGGATTAATTTCTTTGGGGGTGCTTTGTCATTTCTTGGAGAAATATGAAATAGGGTGGTACTCTTCCGTCTTCTCCTTCTTTCATAAGAACTGCTCTCCGCCACACCCTAGTTCACTGGCCAAGCGCATCGTATGGCACAACTGAATTGGTTCGAAGTCTGGTGCAATCATAACTGGTTCACTAATCAGTAGGGGCTTTGATTTTCTGGAAAACTAATTTCACATTCCTGTTACCCAGCAAATTTTGACATGTTTTGGATAAGCAAATTGTTGTCCAAAGGAATGGCAATATCTGAAAGTTTGGACAAAACTTCTTGTAATATCCAGCCATACTAAGATCCATCTGAAGTTCTTTCCTGGTATTAGGTGTGGGGAACTTCTCAATTGCTTCAACTTTAACCTTGCACAGGCTTGACCTTGCCTTGACGTACTAATGGCCTAAAATAAGTGACATTGGCATGGCACAACTCACTCTTGACCAAATTTACTGTCAATTTGTTTTGCTGACAACTTCTAAAACAAGTGATGGAGCTGCCCTATGTGTTGTTCCCAAGATTGACTCTACACAATCAAATCACCACATAGTCTCACCGCCTTCTATGTCAGCGACTATATTCTTAACCATTCTTTGGAAGGTTTTGGCCCGTTGCGTTTTCATACCGAATGGCTAAAACCGATAACTGAAAAAGCCCATCCGTGAGTGCAAACTGCTGAAATTTCTTTCGCACGATCAGTAAGGGGAACCTTCCAATACCCTTCAAAAGTCAAACTGCTGACAACTGAATTGCCAATTTTGTCATGGTCAAATCAGCATACGAGGTATTGGAAATGATCAGTCCTTGAACTTGATTTACCCTTCTGAGATCTGTCACAACCTAAGGGAACCATCAGTTGTTGGAACCAAATACATGGGCAACTCCATTCACTTTTGCTTGATTCAATTATATTGTTTGCCAACATGTAACTCATCTCTTTGTTGAGTGCTCTATCTTCATAGGAATTCTTTAAGGGTGCTGTTTTATTGTGAACAATAACCCCATCAACATCAATGGTAAGCAGCAGTGGTTTTACTAGGGACATCAGGAAAAAGGTCTTCAAATTCATGGATAAAATAAGGAATAGTTTTGAGTGTCTTAAATCTTACTACCGATGTAATGGGAAACAAGGTCAAGCCCTATTGAATGCAATAATGTTGACCTTGCCCCCCCCTACATTGGGAACTAAGCATTTTGAGCAGTCAAAACTATTCCTTATTTTAATGCTAGAGCTCCATCATAATTGGCACCATTTTTTATCCAAATCGGAGTAATTTTAAATGTGACCCTGTACAACTGAAAATGACCGTTTTTTATTGATTTTTGCTGTTTTTAGCCTAAACTCCAAACTTCCGGCCGCCATATAGTACACACTCTACCTTTAATTCACTATTAATTGGCATACCTTTTTCAACAGATTGGTCATTTCCAATTTACCACTTTTTATTGACCATTGACTCCCGACAACAATGTCCCCTCCCCTCACCCCCTACGATTATCACTTTTTTGGTAAATGTTGACACCCATACTACCAAATCAGGTTGAAATCAGCTTCTTAAACTGTTTTCACAGAGTTGCTAAGAATATGTTTACTTTGAGTTCTAGTCGTTTTCAAAAAGTGATACTATTGTGTTTCCGTACCTGTGTGAGTGGTCAAATTAGCAAGATTAAGCGGAATGTGGTATCAGCTGATTACGAGTTAGGGGGACTAAAGATGTTTAATCTTAAACAAGGGTACAAGCAACAAATGTAATTTGTGTTAAACGTTTCACCATATAATGCAGTTGGAAGGAAGTTTGGGTTTTATGTATGAGGAAAGGGGGCCTGAGATGTCGTGCAAATTTGGATATGTCAAAAATTTAAATTGCACTTCCAACAGTCGACACACCAGGTTTTAGACGTGTGATAGTATTAGCATAACCACCCAATACCCCAACCGAATCCAGAACCCAAGTATTTTGAATACCGTTTTATTTTGATAGGCCATAAAGCTTTTATTTTCCCTTAATGGTCTCTCGCTTTAATGAAGATTGATCTTCTGGATGATAGGGGTAAATTCTTCGGATTTCAAGTCCCCAGTTTTGACTTGTTGCATAGGGGTCAGTTCTTGAATGGTATGGTGTTTAAGTTTGATCCCTATACTATGACATGTAATTTAGCCGCCCAAAATTTAAAACCTAGGCATGGAATTCTTCAGTGGGGCCAACGAATGGTGTTAGTGATCTAATTATTTCTAGGGTTTTAATGACCTTTTAACTGCCTTTGAAGGTGAGGCCTCGAGTACTTCATTTTAAAGCAGCCTAAATTTCAATGAAGTCAATGTAGGAATGCGTACGTGTTACCCTTAAAGTGGCTTTTAATAGCAAATTGAGGTGGATGCAGTTTGGTATTCTTCATGGGATCGCCCGTACTAATTCATGGTTTAGCAGAGTTTGGCTGAGGGCTTATTGGCTCTGTCCGCATTTGTCACCTGTGGCTGATTTAAAACATTTTTGGAAAGATTTCCATATGTACCCTTTTAAAAATGTTAGAGAAACAAATATTTTTTATTTATGGCCTAACATACACAAATACCCTAACCCTAAGGCCAAAATATATAATAATTTGTTACAAAACTTGAAGGGGGTATCTCTGGAACTCTTGCCCATGTTTTTATGAATGTGAAATAGCCTCAAATCTTATGCAGGAGATGTTTTTTTTTTTTTACTTTTTTGCCGACTCTTGGTTCAGTCGACATTTTGTACGGGATTTTTGAGGGTAATGAAAAAACTTTATGTTAATCAAAATAATGATTCTTATTTTTTAAGAAAGGTATGTATAAAGCCTGAGCATCAGCCGAGCGTCCATCTCCAGTATAGTTGAGGAATATTTTACGTTAAACCTTCTAGCTTGAAAAAAAATGATTGCACCAAAGAAAGGATAAAGTTGAGTTTCACTATAAGAAATGGGGGGGTTCTGGTGATAAACAAGCTAACATTATGGTAACTTTGTTTAGGCAAGTTTTTTTTTTGACAGGTGTGTATGAAGAGAGGGTACTCTGCTCTAAGGCAAGGGGCAAACCCTAGATTCATTGCAAACTGACATTTCTGCTATAAAAAACGTGTCCTATCTGGGTAGCTTTTATCGACCATAAGTAACATTCCAGTGGACACGTTTTCAATCAGCTGCACGGGGGTTGTTACAAGGGGGGGTCAAGTTACCCCCCTCCAGATCCTATTTCCACTAGGTGATGTGCATAATGTACAGAAACACACAAAGTAGGATAATTTGTTATGAATATGCATAACATTAGTATGATGAGGCCTACTACATTTAACTAAAGTATGTAGGGGTCTAGGTGTGGGGGCTCGTGGGTGGGTGGGGTGGGGTGGGGTGGGTGGAGTGGGGGGAGTTGGGGAATTTGGTACACATTTCTGGCATGTTGGATATATTCACCACATGTTGCCAGTATTTCTTTATGAAATTATTATATTAATCTAAATATTATTCGAGTATGATTCCGTAGGTATGGAAACAAGTATTGCTTTTGGTTTTGGAGACCGTCTTATAGTACAATCAAGCCCACAGCGTAATACACTTTTGCCTCAAAGTGGAATCCAATAATTTTACCACTTTTTATGGAATATTCTGATTATTTGTGATATCTAGGGTGTTACACATCGCCATACTACTTGATGATCAGTCTCTTCCGAACATTATCACCACGAACCCTTCGAACCGTGTCTTACCCTGAAAGGAAACGGGTGTATTTGAACATCATTTTTCACATCAGTCATTTGTACAGATAACATCTATGGGTGATTTTTCAGCATCTAAGTTTCCTAGTGCTGTTTTAAAGTGTCAATCAGCCTTCTTTCGAGTAACTTCCCTGGCATGAATCAATGCGCAAGACGTCGCAATATACTGTGCACCATGTTGTTTATGATGTCAATGGGCAAAACGCGTCGCAAATTCGTTGTCAGTGACTGAGCTAACTCCAGTAGCGTTTGAGGAAGATTTTCCCTGTAATTGATGGCCTGTAGCATCCCAGCATGCTCGACATGGTTCAAGCTGGGGAGAAAGCAGGCAAGTGGTATCTGTTCCACCCCCTCTGCCTCAAGGCAATTGTCTCACAGCGGCATATGCTGGCGGAACATTGTTTGTCTTGCAGCCAGAAATTGTTTACTAAACCCTTCTTGCATGTTGCAACAGTGGTTTTCCAGAATGTCCAGGTACACGACGGCGTGCATTTCCATCTGGCACGCACCGTGCTGGTTTTTCCTCCATAATAAAACCGAATATCGGCCCATACCTCACTGGTCCGCCACCACACATGATCGATTTCCGAATATAGTCATCCGCGAGGTTCTCACCATGGGGAGTCGACGAACCCTTTGTCTTCTCTCCATCTTGAGGTCATAAGTAGCGGCTCCTCGCCATAAGCACAACATTTCGGCAGTGTCTGAGCTGTAATCTTTTGTACTCCCTAGTCCATCGATTCGAACTCTGTGGTGGGGGGGGGGATGGTTTTGCGTGGACATTTGGTCATTCGTCTTGCATGGAACCGTAACCATGTTTAAACCGATCTCGATTTACAGTTTGGAGGGCAACGTTAATTCAGTATTTTCTTCCCACAAACGAACAAGACGGCTCGTTGGCTTTTCCAGGCGCTATTCGGCACATCTTAAGCTGTCGGAGATCATCTCATCTGTTAGTCAATCGTGGTCGTCCTTAAGATTTTCGTGGCCTCAAATGACCCACCTCTCGATGATTTCTTAGGATTTTACAGACCGTACTCTGCGATTCCCCGAGGAAATCAGCGACTCTGGCTTGTTTGTACCCTTCCCTGTTGGAGTGCAAATACTTCTTCGGTGTATGACAATGCGGTGGATGAGGCATAGCCAGGGAATCTCGGTTCATATTTTTATTTAAAGACAACCACCTCTGACAAATAGGCTCCTTGCACACTGGCTTGGGCAGGATAGGAACAAACACAGACGTCTGACATTTTCACAGCTTCCACAAAGGCATTGTTTACATATTCAAATTATGCATGGATTCACTTCATCTGGGTAGTTGTGACTCATTATGTAATCATCACCTACTCTTATAGATTACTGTGGCGTTCACACTCGAAACTACGTTTTTGCGATTGGGTCTGAAAATATATTCAAACCTAATTATGAGCAACGTGTAGAAACCCACAGTAAGGTGAGACAAGCTTTATCGTTTATCACGATACACATTTGACAAATTTGTTTAAGTTTCATTGTGAAGAGTACTGCCAAGTATGTTGCACTTATTCATTTGGTTACCATGGTTTCCTAACTAAATCCAAAAATGTTCAATTCCACGGACAAGATAAAATTGGGTTTTGAACCTGTGTATTCTTTCATCATTTCTGTCTAACTACTTGACATTAGCTAATAACTTTTCAACCACAAAGTTAATCAACTTAGTTGGTTTCTGGTGTCAGATGATCGCTAACACCTAGAATCACCGCAAAACAGGAGGTAGTGGTTAGATCTAAGGGGCAACAGACCTGTGAGTGGGGTTTGAAAAAAAAAGCTGAAACAATAGGGTAAAACTAGGTAAAAAGTCAAAGACAGGCGAATTAAAGAAAACGCTAAAATTTTAGACTTTGAAAAGCAGAAAAAGAGCTGAATCTCAGTATATGCTTGTAATATTGATGAGCAAACATATATTCACAACGAAATTATTGTCATTATTTTCAATTTAAGTTAAAAAATAAAGAGATTAAAACCTTCCATGTGTCCAAAAGTATCCTGATGACTTCCAGAGTTTACCTGTGGAAGTGAAATACCAGTTGGAGAGCTTCGTTCCACCCTTCAGGAAGCGGATCCTAGCTTTTGCTTCATTTTTATTTTACCCTAGTGGAAGGAACATGAGCAGATAAATTTATGCCAATGACACTGATATAATTATAATGTTAATCTACTACTACAAGACTTCACTTGAGGACTGGGTGTTCTGAGATTAATATAATCTCACGTGAGGTTGGAGGAGCTTTGAATGAGTGCTATCTACCTTACATAAAATAGCTGCCAGGTTAGATGAAGATATCTGCATAGCCCTCCCACTACCTCAACCAGTCTCATTGGTGTTTGTTTATAGTTTTGAAGATTAAACACAAGCCATCTAATTAAGTCTAACTTTCCATGATGATAAATGGAAAATTAACATCCATTCATGTTTAAAATTAAATTCTCCTTTAATTGGAACCCAAACATGATATACTTTGATCAAAAATTTACTCAAATTGATCCCTCTCACGCATGACCCCCCCCCCCCCTCTCTGGAAGTCCCGTGCAGCCTTGTAATTTACGTGTCCACCCTGGGGGTGTTTATTGGATCCTTCTGAACTATTTGACATGCATAACATTTTTTATAGGCATGGCAATGCAGGTGGAACTCTTGCATGCCCCCTGGGTCATCGTGCGTTTCCTAGCGTACGTGGTTTTTTTTTTTTATCGATACGTTTCTGTCATTGTAACTTGATATTTTTTGTTTTTGTACGGTTAAATAAAAGTCGATTTTAAGAGTTACTCGTCAAATATCAAACAACTATACCTATTCGTATGCTGCCATAATTGTACTTCTGTTGTTGTTGGTCCACATATATTATTGTGTTCTGATATGGGGTACGTAAAAGCAGCATGTCTTAGTTATATAAGAATGTAAACTGCAAATGGGCTCTCGAACTATCTTCAAATATCATTATTGATGCCATACCACTGATTTCTACCGTACTGATATGTTCCATACTTATAAATTAGAAACTAGTAATATTGTTAAAACATTACACAATGCAACTTCCTGAAAGTAATTATTATACATATTGAGATTATCACACACATGATTATAGTATTCCCAAACTTATAAAGGACTTTTCTGATGAAGCTACTAGATAGTATTGGAAAACCAGGACAAATCATTGGAAATCTCTGGCGTTGGCTATTGCCTGGGAGGGTCAATGGCGATTTCTCACTCGTGAAAAACATTTTCAAACCTACTTATAATTTAAAGATATCGCATCACCTCGGTTGTCTTATTTATTTTCAAATTGATCGTTTCGCATTTACAGTGTGGTTTGGTGTGTATTCCCGTAGGAATATTCATGCTAAATTGATTCTGTTGCATTGCTGTTTGGGTTTATAGGGTCTAAACTGTCAGAAATTGAGGGTCAAATTTTCGACTGTTGCCACTTCTTAAGGGGGAAAAGGTTAGTACAGGGAAAAATTAAAATCGAGTCAAATTGCGTTTTAATATACACTAACGCTTTGTCTTCATAAGGATTAGAAAAGTATATATTTGCCTTCCATTTTAGCACAAACCCTACGGGGAAACTGTTTCATTGACATACCAAACCACACTCATAATTAGAATCAGTGTGAGAATGCATTTAAATGAGCCCAAGAAGCTCTAGTTAGTCTTTGTTGTGTTCTTTTTTAGATGCATCCCAAATGTCCTGCAAATATTTGGGGATGCCGTCTCAAATGCAATGACTCTGTGTTATAATTATACAGAAATTGTTCCAGGAAGAGTTAAAACAAGTAATCCTCAGTAACAATTTGTTGATGCACCACATCAAAGTGGGACTCCGTGGCAAAGCACTTTTGAAGACCCCCCCCCCTAAAAGATTTAAAACAAAGACAAATATAAAGTAACGGCAAATCTTTTGCGGTACCTTTACACGTATAAAAATATAAATTGTCTTGATAATTTTAGAAATGAGGCGTCATTTAAAGCTGGTGAAATGGTTTCAAAGCAGCAATACAGAAATATAAATGACACTCACCTGCAAATCCTCACGGAATAGTTATGACAATAAATTGCTACCTTTGTAACGAAGTGTGGGCTTCATTTTAACCTCCATGATAATGAATACCTCTATATAAAAAATAAATAAGTAAAATAAAATTAAATTGAGTTGATTTCCAAAAAGGGCTTTATCCAAAAGTGTGTCATTTATAACGAAATACGGACTAGTTCGAGAGGGGAACGTGAAATTGTTAATCAACTAAGTTGATGAAATTAAAAAATAAATAAAATGACCAAATCTATCTATCTTTATTGTCAAAAGCCATTGCATTTACAAATGTCAAAAAAAAAATAACAAAATAATAACCCTAGAAATATGAACAAGGCAGCCAGTGGTGTTAGGTCTTTGTCACTAATAGTACCTTTAAAAACGAAATTTTTTACCTTTTCATCACGTCACAAAAATCACTCGTTTTTAAAAAGGTATGTTGGTGTTTACTTCGTGGAAAAAAGGCACGGTAGTGGCTATGAGGATCGTTTACGCTTATTATGCCAAAAAACACGGCCTTGATTCTCGGCCTTTGATTCTCGAGCTGAGGGACGTGTTTTTCAATGGCCCGCTCACCAGTGTATTATCAATGTAAGAGGTATCGATTTGAGATGGGCTAGCGACCACTACTGCTAGACCAAACGGACAAACCTGTACTACAGTATAATGAGGTTTTGTTGCTATGACACTACTAAAATATACTACATGATGAAACTACATGATGAACGAATGGATATTGGTCTTTGCATGTGATTTTAATATACGGACTGATGGACATACATTATTACTGATAATGATATGTTTCAATCTTGTGATACTTGTATGGACTTCTTTAAATTATATTGGCCCTGTGCCTAGTAGATATGGAGGAATTTAAGCCTGATTATAAAACGCTATCAAAGCAATCATGACAACCTAGTGTGACTCAAGTTTCCAAAGCTTTGCTTGAGAGAATATTAACCACAGCGTGCTGTGGGACACTGACTTTGCAAGCAGTAAACGAGCGATTGAGAAAGTTGTTTGAAGGAGACAAGTTTGATATTCAACAAGAAAACGCTAGTATCAAAAAGAAAAAACGACGAAGTCGTAGCAGGGGGAACGTAGGAAACAATCAGCAAACTGCAAGCTGAAGTGCGGAACGCGACCGGCTATCTATCATCGAGACGGGTCAATATACCCGCAGAATGCTGTCTGATAAAAGGGGGTCCCGGAGGGAGAAACCAGCCAAACAGATGCACAAGGTAATAATGTTAGCGAGGATACAGATAAAATAGTCATGGACTTGGCACCGGAAAAAAATTGGCATTGACCCTAAAGAAGGAAAGACGATCTCGAGCGTACACCACCCGAACAATGCGGACAGAGGATCAAATCCGGTAAGCCGCGACCAATAATCGCAAAATTTACAAGGTACAATGTTCGCCATAGAATAATCACAGCTCGTAGAAAACTCAAAGGGACCAAAATGGGATTAAATGAGCGTCTCCCCAAGGACAAAACGGGAGTGTTAGACTGGCTAAAGACCTTGTGCCAAAAGGTGGAAAGAGCAAAAAAACCTGTTGGGACGGGGACGGTGATGTTTTGTTCTGGTGATTTGGGTGTGGAACAGATAGCGAGTAGTACGTCGGCTTGGGACATCGATGCTATATCCATAACTTATGGCGACGACTAACTCTTAAAATGGTCTAAATGCATATATCTTACATGGCATTATTTGATTATTTATGTTCACCTACCTAGGTGACATTAGTTAATGTGTAACTGGAATTGTTTGTCAGATATATTGAGGCCTATTATGGATTTAAAGTTATGGAAAAAATTAATGTGCTATTTACAAGGGTATAATAACATTATTGAATTATGTTTCCATTATTTTGAATTGCAATATATTTTATTCCACTCTGTCAATATCATTTGGTCTAGTATCAGGGTCAATTGCCCAAAATTTTGATAGTGGATGTGATTGAACACAAACTCTTACGGGAAAGTATTACCAAACAACCTATTTTTATCCTTTGTACATAAAATTTAAATGTGTTATTATATTTTGTTTCATGTTATGTCTCTGTCTCATGTATCTAGTGATTATTTTGTGTGCCTAATGCTCTAAATAGTAAAGCAATGTCATAAGAATATATCATGCAAAAGATGCAAACGTTATTTCACAAAACTGCAACAAATTAAAAACCCACAGACTTATTACGCTGGATAAAACGAAAAATATTTGTTCAAAATTTGTAAAGCCGCAGTATCCCCACAACACCACTTTTGGAGGAAATACTCAATCTGACAAATTTTGATAAATACGGACCAAATCCCAATGGATTTTTAATCCATTAAGATACAAATTTTTCCAACGGAAAAGATGATGACTC
Source organism: Ophioderma brevispina (assembly GCA_023653785.1). Classification (NCBI taxonomy): domain Eukaryota; kingdom Metazoa; phylum Echinodermata; class Ophiuroidea; order Amphilepidida; family Ophiodermatidae; genus Ophioderma; species Ophioderma brevispina. Next base: position 74,736 of record JAMKCH010045596.1, on the reverse strand, counting down.
ATGTCATGCCTACCACATCAAAATAATCAAAGATCCCTATTTAACCCCTGACAATTAAATCTTAGTATCACTTTAAATGACACTAATTTATCTATTTTAAACGTGAAACAATACGGAGGCTAGATAAAACTTTGAATAAAACTCAAAGATGTTTAAAATCGCTTCTTAAACCACGATTTTTAGCATTATTGGCATCTCTGAAACTCATCTTAAAGATGATCCGGATTCCTTCAAACCTTCCAGGTATAAATTGAATATACAATAGGATAAGATAGGCAAAAGGGTGGTGTTTGCATGTATATGCAAACAATATTAAATGATAAACTGACGACCTGTTTATTGCAAAGCTACTTCAAATAGGATTTGTTTATGAAATAGAAAATAGTAATAAAAAGGAAGTAAACCTGGCGGTAATAGACAGAACACATAAAGCATTGCCAAATTTTATTTCTGATGTAGATCTTGTTTTCAAAAAAAATCACTGAAAAAAAAAAGTGTGCTATATAATGGGCGATTTTAATTAGATCTCTTAAAAGATGAAATTCACAAACCCACTCTTGACTACTTGGACTTTATCTATTCCCATTCATTTATCCCATCAATATATCATACCAACAAGATAACTGAAACAGTTTGCAACCATAATTGACAATATATTGACAAATGATGAACAGCAAATTCAAGTCTGCAATCATTGTACCGATTGTAACTGATCTACTTTCCACAATCTTAAACAAACTGGTCGGAGCCATAAAAACAATCCAGTAAAAAAAAAGCTGTATGAATTTAAAAAGAAAGGCATAACCAGGCTAACGTAACAAAATTAAAGGGAAAGTGATCCAAAGTGATGGAAATGTATATTGGATAATGTTGATGCTAACAGTGGACTACAACAAGTTTGGTAGACACCTTTACGACTTGTACCAGAATGTATACCATTAAGGAAATGTACATCTAACAAAAAAGACCCTCGATCACTGGATTACCAAAGGCTCTTGAAATCTATAAACCACAAAAGTTTAAACTTTACAAAGAGGACTTACAGTGTACAAAACAGGAATAGATGCAAAACTTTCAAAAACATATCGAATAAAGTTACACAGCTGATTCGTAACTCTCAACGAGATTACTTTGAAAAAAAATTCCAGGATTGCAAAAAACAAACATTGCGTCAGACTGGGAGAGCGATCAATGAGTTTTAGGCCGTGGGAAGAAAGGATTTCAACAGACTAACTTCAAAACGGATGATGGTCATAAAATGAATAACCCCCAGGATAGTACAAATGCATTTAACAATAACTTAGTAAAAAACGTTGGTCCGAAACTTGCTTCAAAAATTCAACATTCCGAAGAATTTTTCTGAATTATGCTCAATGACACTCCAGATCATAGTTGGCTCTGTCTCCAACTCATAGAAGCTGCCTATTTAAGAGTAAATAATTCAATCAAACCAGAGCCCCGGCCCATGATGATATTGGGAATTAGATCGTGAAACAAAGTAATAAGTTGAAATTGCTCAAACCATTAACAATGATTTTAATGATCAATGTCAACAGGAGTAGTTCCTGATGCCTAAAGGTAGCAAAGGTAATACCCATCATTATAAAAAAGATGATACTGTTTGTTTTCCATTATAGACCTGTTCTGTGTGTTGCCATGTTTTTCTAAAATTCTTGAAAGTTCATCGTAAACAGATGCACGCAACTCCTCCCTATTCGCTCTTGCCGTACATTTCCGCCTATTTGTTCCATCGTCTCCCTTTCTTTTAATAATTGATAAATATGATATAATTAAACAAGACAACAAATTTGGTTTTCGATCAAAACCACTCAACATATATGGCAGTCATTGAACTGGTTGATTAAAATTAGTCAAAGCTACTGGGAAAATGAAATCCCACGATGGATATTTGAGATTTATCAAAAGCATTTGATACTATTGACCTAAAATTTACTTTTACAAGCTTGAATATTATGGGTTTAGAGGTATTGTACTTCAATGTTTAAAAATACTAGAAGTAGGAAACAATATGTCTATTTTAATAAAAACAAATCTGGGGGGATTTCTTAAGGATATTGTATGGGGGTACCACAGGGATCTATATTGGGCCGCTTATTTATATTAACATTAATGTGATTATTACTACAACTTCATCAGTACATAGATTTAATAGTGTTTGCGGATGATACAACTATATTGTTATTCAACATTCTGAGGTAGACAGTAAGTAGATTAATCAAACAAGGAATTGTGAAGTTAACAATTGGTTTAAAGCAACAAGTTATTATTAATGCTAGTAAAACTAAGATATGGTATTGGGTATCAGCACGGAACACGTTAAATATTTACTGCTCTAAAAACAGTTATGGATAACAATACCAATGTTGTTTTGGATGGAACACACTTAGATAAAGTAAGTGCGACTAAGTTTCTGGGGGTAATATCGAGTGAAAATCTACCTGGAAATATCATATTGATGCCCTTAACTAAAACAAATTTCAAGAAAATTGTTGGTTATTATCAATAAGTTGAAACCATTACATTCCTGAAAAAGATTCTTTTCACATTATATTCGTACCCTTATCCTGCCTTATATTAATTATAGTGTTCTTGTATGGGAATTCCATGCAAAATTTATTTGGAAAAAAATTCTCAAATTCAAAAAATGGGCTCTTAGAACAATGTCAAATATCAACTATAGAAGCCCCCAACCCCCCTATTTCTACGTTAAATATCTAATGTCTATGATGCTTATAAATTAGAGGTAGGAGTAAGGAATTCATGTTTAACATTATACAAATAAATTACAGTTAGTTTTCATGGATATTTTATTAAAGCATGCCGATGTACATGACCATCACACACAAGAAATGTGATGATTAGCAATTTCACCAGAATAAGAAAGCCTTCGAAGACCAATCAGTAAGATCCTCATGGCCTATTCTTTGAATTTTTTAAAGTCAGAGATTAAAAAACTCAAAATACAGTTAAAGAAGTTCAGAAATCAATGGAAGTCAACTCTTATAAAATTTACACCTAATTTTATTTCTTGGGGCAGTGTCATGTCTTGTGTGTTGGTCATACCATGGAGTGCTGTGGTAACTGGTAAGACTTTTAAAGTTTACTAAAACGACTCCATGGTCGTACAGTGTTTATTTCATAGGTTTCGTTTTTTGTATGTAAACTGTAGTTTATTCAGGGGTTGATCGTTTTCTGCCTTATTTGGCTTTGGATCATCTCCTCCATTTCATTGTTGTCTGTCAATTTGTATGTTTTAAATGATTTGCGAAATAAAGATTGATTGATTGATTTGATTGCACATATAGGGCTTACCACTGCAGGCGCATGAGAATCCAGGGTCCAGAAAATCTGCATACCGATGGGAATAATTGCATCATTCTCTCCAACCGGGTACAGTTGAATTTGAAAGCGGATATGTGTCTCACTTCCAAATGGAACTGTTAGAATGATAAAGCCAAATATTCAAAATTGACGCTCTTTAATAATATTACTAATAATACTAATAATACTTAATAATACTAATAATACTAATACTAATAATACTAATACTAATAATAATATCCTGACTAAGAAGAAGAAGAAGAAGAAAAAGAAGAAGAAGAAGAACGGAAAGCTTATATTGCGCAATTCCAAACAAATACGATCATTGTGCATTTACATAACATTAACAGCAGCAACAAACTGCAGAAAAAAACTAAATTTCGCGGGTTCTCGGCTTTTCGCGGTTTGGGGCGGGGGCGGTACCAAGGTGGGTTTTGGGTTTCGTGCGGGAACCTTATCAGAAGTTACCAGTAGCATTAGTAAACTTTGTCACCACCGTAGGGGTCCCTGCGCTACCGACCACAGGGCCCCTTGCTACTATATCAGGGCCCCCATTACTAGTTCCAATGTCTTTTCTTCATTTCGAACATACAAGACCCCCTTCACAACTGTTGGGAGCCCTTAGCTGCCACAGAGCGTCTTTCCAAAGAACCCAGGGAATCCCTTCTTATCTACCAAAAGGGTCCTTTCCCAACTAACCCGGGTGTCGTTCCTTTAATTACACCAGGGCACATTTCTAAATGACATCCAACACCCTATCCCAAATACCCAACGGTTACCTTTTTTATCTATATGGACAAATTCCCAACTACCCATCCCAAATACCCATGGTCCTTTTTGGTATTACAAATGATTCCGTCATGCTCTAGATATTTGGCAGAAGCGCTTGACGGAATTAAATGGAAACACCAATTTGCATACATGAAACCTATACCAGTTTCCTTCTCAACCTACCCATAGTTCCCTTTCCCAACTCCACTCTTTCTCTTTCCAACAACGCAAGGTTTCCACATTATACAAGAGTGTTTGCCAAGCACCCCCCTTCAACCAACACAACCCTTACCCACCAAACACTGTATATTTTATCTTTTTGTGAGGGTCGCCTTAGCGACCCGACTATAGGAACCAGTTAAATCTACGTCACTTTCTTTGTTGACTGCCAATCATGCCTGCCAATCGTTATAGTATAGTATTAAACTCAACCCAGATACAATTTGCCCAGTGTGTAACCGTCAGGCCGACCTAGTTCAAGATACAAGGCCCTAACATGTTTACAAACATTGCTGTTAAAATGTCATAGGAAATCACTTGCCCTCAAATAGCGATGAGTCTATTTCTATCCGAAGGTCATTTTCCATTAAATGTTGTTTTCTTTTATGAAAATGATCTACTACTACATATTAATGTTTGGAGTTGTAGTGTGGGTGTGTATTGCGATGCAAGTTTTATACAAGAAGAACATCATTGCAAGCTTTCAAATAGTCTTGAAAAGCATTCTTTGATTTTATTCTATTCCAAGACTGGTTGGGAAATGGGAGTTTGGTTAAAACGTTGCAGGGATAGATAAAGGGTGAGTAACACAAAGGAGAGAGTTTAAAAGTAAGAAAATGATCAGCCACGTAGAGTTACACTACGCAAGCAAGAGGTATATGACAAGGGTGAAGGCAAATAATTGGAAGGGAGTGCTTTTCTCCCTAAGGATTATTTTAAGTTGAAAGGGGTACAGTGTCAGGTTGTAAATTTTTAAAAATTATTGTTGCTTTTTAAATATACATTTTGAACACATCTATGATTGCAGCATTAAGTTTAAAAGTTTTACATACATGTGGTGATATTATTTAGACAAATTAAGTGCATGTAAATAAAGCTTGTAAACTGCGGATCCAGTTTACTTATTTCTCGCCCAAATGGCGATTTTTATATTTTCTTATTTGAAATGACAGGAAATTGTAACCTACATAAATTAAAGCTTATTACTTGGGGAGCATCAGTTTTACAAATTTTGCGCCCATGCATTTTTCTATATATTATTTATTTAATGACAGAGAGTTTCTAGTCATCTAAATTAAGCTTTAACTTGGGGATGCAGTTTGACATATTTGTGCCCAATTGGGCGTTTTTTTTTTTCTATTTTCTTTATTTGACAATGAACAGAGAGTTTACGTAGCCTTAACATCAAATTAAGCTTTTTTAAGTTAAAACTTGGGAATAGCAGTTTTTACATATTTGCGCCCAAAATTGTCGCCTTTTTCCAATTTTCTTTATTTGAATGACAGGAAGGTGTAACATAGGCCTCGATTAAAGCTTATAAACTTGATTCAGTATAACCGCCTTTTTGCGCCTAATTTGGGCATTTTTCTATTGTCTTTATTTTGAAAATGATAATTTTACATTTTACAGTAGGCCCCTACATCAAACTAAAGTCTTTGTTTAGGGGAAGGGATTGCCGTTTCTATTAAGGTCAATTTAGTGAAAACTTCGGAGTCAGTTAAGGGTTTATTTTTTTTTTAAAATTATGTTTTGGGGCCTATCCCCTTTTAAACACATGTGCTAATGATTGAAGCATAAATCTAAGGTTTAGCATTAATGTGTGGATATTATTTAAGAGGTAGTTTATTGGTAACAGCAATACCTTAAGTAACATTTCTGTTACTTAATTTGCTCATTATAGATACTGAAACTATGTGAATCATAGTTAATGTCGTGCCGTGTATTTATTTCATATTCAACATAACTAATGGGTTTTTGCAGGGCGGGGCGTGCACGGGACGGGCGCCTCGCCAAACATCTTAGTGAAAATCGGCAAGTAAAATAAACGAATATCATGTGCGAATCAGCCCATTTTCGCACTTTTGCCACTGAGAGAGTCGTTTTTTGCATGCGAACAGGAATTGTTAAATCTGGCAACCTGCCCTCTCGGAACGACCTAGCTGGCTACATGCCTGGAGGTGTGAAACTTAAAGCTAAAGTTTTTCTAACATTGTTTCATTGAAGAGTTCATCAAATGCAACAAAACAGACAAGTTTCTAAGTGTTTGCAACGCGACCAGGACAAATGGGAAGGTAATACAGAGAGAAACAAAATCTGGGTAAATTCCGGGGAGTAATACAAATAGGAATGTTTTACCTTTTCTAGTTCCTATATAACTTGCCACAGGACCTTTCATTAACTCATCTTTTGCGGTCTTTTTAACTAGAACTCACCCATCCATCTTCACATACTCTATCCAGGGTCAAATGCTCCATGAGACTCACCTGATGGTCATGGGGCATTGTGATTTGTTTACATTTTAGCTCTTGCATAGGGTCGAGGTCGTCTCACCAAAACATGCTTTGGTCTAACTGAGGGCAGCCACGTCATTCACTAAGATAGGGATATATAGGTCAGCCAATGTTTAGTTTGGGAATTCATAGCAGGGTATATTAATTTAAGTTTGTCCGTCTTAAAATATGAGGACATGACATACTAAGAGTGACTGACAGTTTGACTGTGTGGAGTATGCAACCATGCAAAAGATCAATTTGGCAATTAACAACAAATATTCGCATTATGAGTTTATAAGCATTAGAATTATGAAAAATGCTGAATATGCCTATGGGGTGAAGAATTGATCTTTTGCAATTTTCCTGATGGAAAAACATGGCATGGAAGCGTTCTCTGTACACAAACTCAGTCGTTTTTTTCTGCCTTCATGTTGGCCAAAAAACTACATGACAATCAGATCCTAAAATTTTGATATGCCTCCCTTCTGCACTTGTATAGTGTGATATGAATGACCAGTTTTGCTGACGTGCAAACTTTATGACTGCTCAAGTGGGTCAAATGGGAAACTAATTGTGTATGAAATGAAACTGGAGGCGTGGGGTTTATTGGTTGATGCACGACATTTTAAGTCATGGCAACGTCATCAGGGGTCCATTACGTGTCAAAGGAACGCAAAACCCAAAAGTCCATTCACCCAGGTATCGCGAAACCCAGGTAGCGCGAAACCCGGGGACCAGCCTAGTTCTAGCATAATGTTGGTACTTATTTTTGTATCAATTGCAAAGAGGAGGGTCGATTAGCCATCCATCGCCAATTCTACAAAAATCAAGTGGCTGTGATAATGCCTTACATCATCAGGCGTGTGGTGCTTCTCTCCCAACAGGGGTGGTTTTGCCACCTCAAATCCCCATCCTCACTTTTGTGGGGGATTCAACCTTGTAACTTTACCTTAACCCCGTTTTTGCTTTTGCATGAAAGGAGTGCAAATGTCCAATTAATAATTACATTGGCACCAGAATCATGGATGTAAGAGGGCCCTGAAGATAAAAGACTGAACGGTCTGAAAAAGTGCGTGAATTAGTCAAACGCCCCAAACGGACTGAAAATAAATAAATTGCAGGACCGCGTTAGAAGTGAGGAACTAACAAAGAAACGCAAAAGACACCCATCTTAAGGTACTGAAGGCTTGAATTAGGGCTCCGGGGGGGGGGGGTACTCAGTGAGAAAATGGAGTACATCTGTCCGCCGCTATTGGGTCCATTTTCCACCCTGAAAAACAATGGGGCGTTTTTCACACCAGGCTACAATAAAGATGGGACACTTTTTGAGGTCATTGCTACTATATAAATGGGTCCATTTTTCATTTTTGGTCGCAAAATAAATAAAAATTGCAAAAATTTAAGTAACTGAAGGCTTGAATTTAGGCCTCGCTTTAGGCTCTAGCCTGAAAACTTACTCCCTGAAAAGAGAATTTTAGTAGGGTGAAAACGTAGGAAGTGGTAACCACTTCTTCGGTAGACTAGGGTTAATGAGGTCAAAGGTCACGTCGCCAAGGTCCAAGAGATCAGTTGTAAACCAGGTGATTGGTTCTATGCAATCTGAGTGGGTAACCAACTTCCTTCGGTAGACGAGAGTTAATGAGGTCAAGGTCGCATACCAATACAAAGTTAATGGGAGATAAGTTGTAAATAAGTGATTGGTTCTAATGCAATGTTATGCTCATGTGTCAAACATCTACTTTAATAATATAGCAGAGATTTATATAGCGGCCTTATGCTACTTGGCCTCTAAGCGCTTTCACAAATGGTCGCTGATCACTGTGGCCCACCATACCATAACCATTTAGCATCATTCCATGGATGCAGCAGATCGGATCAGCGCTTTCCCTTCTCAGCAAACATACATCGAGATAACATCGCAGCCGTGATCAGCTTCCCAAATATCGCATGGGTAATCGAGACAACTAAGCGGTTAATTTCTGTCTCAGGGAAATTACAAGATAGCTGAATCTCACAGTGCTCGAACGCATCGCTATACCAGGATGATCATACACTGGATATCGAGCGCTTACCTATAGCCTATCTTTCGGGTTTTATTTCTTTAAATTAATTTGTATTACTTTTTAGTTTTAATATTTGTCATATTTTGGCTCATTCTGAATGCTTATTTTATTGTTTTACTATTCATTAATTGTTGTTCGTATTCGATATTTGAATACAATAAGCGGACAAGATAGCTCAATCAGGTAAGACACTCAGCACTCCAGGTATTTTTCTCATCCTGCGTATAGGCGTGCGTTCGAGCCTGTGAGATTCGCTTTCTATGTAATTTTTTTCCGGGACAAGAAAGTAACGGCTTATGTCCCGATTTAACGGATGCGGGAAAACGCGATCCGCAAATGGTTTTATGTATGTGTTGTACCGTGCCCTGAAGGGTCATTACTAACTTGCGAGATGCCCACAATGGAACGAGAACACATAACGAGATATTTTTCAGATGACGAGATATTTGACCACATAATTGACCACATATTTGACCACATAATTGACCACATAATTTTCAGCTGACGTGAACTTGATCACTAAAGAGATATATTTTTTCCGATGACGAGAACTTGGGACATAATGACCGATAATTTTTGAGATTGACGAGCGTAGATATTTGACCACATGATTGACCACCCTAAGTCCAGATGACGTGATACTTAATCACATAACGAGAATTTTTCAGGATTGACGCGATATTGACGACATTCAATTGACCCACATAATTTCTGAGAGATTTGAAGAGCGAGATAATTGACCACATAATTGACCACATAATTTTCCACATGACGTTTACTTGATCACATAACGAGATTCTTTTAGATGACGATGATACTTTAAGAACATAATTGACCACGAATTTGAGATGACGAGATATTTGACCACATAATTGACATATAATTTCAGATGACGTGATACTTGAACACATAACGAGATATTTTCAGATGACGAGATACTTGGAACGACCATATTGACCACATAATTTTGAGACGACGAGATATTGGACACCACATAATTGACCACATAATTTTTTCAGATGACGTGATACTTGATCACATTACGAGATTATTTTTTTAAGATGACGAGATACGACGACCCCATAATTGACCACATAATTTGAGATGACGAGATATTTGACCAACTAATGACCACATAATTTCCAGATGACGTGATACTTATCACCCAAACGATATTTTTAGATGACGAGGTACTTGACGACATAATTGACCACATAATTGAGGACGACACAGATATTTGACCACAGAATTGACCACATAAGTTCAGATGACGTGATACTCGATCACATAACGAGATATTTTCAGATGACGAGATTACTGACCGCATAATTGACCACATAATTTGAAGGAGAGATATGAACCACATAAATGACCACATAATTTTCAGATGACGGGATACTTGATCAAATAACGAGATATTTTTTAGATGACGAGATACTTGCCGACATAATTGACCACATAATTTGAGATGACGAGATATTTGACCACATAATTGACATTATAATTTCCAGACAGATGACGTGGATACTTGATCAATAAACGAGATTATTTTTCAGATGACGAGATACTTGACGACCTATTTGACTACAAATTTCGAGGCATGATGAGAATTTGACGAGCTAATTGACCACATAATTTTCAGATAACGGATATTTGAACGACCATAATTTTGAGATAGTTGTGATGTTAGCAATTCTAACGTCGTTGGCTGCGGCAGGTCAAGCACAGTTAATATGTACTCGCAGGGAAATTTAACTCGCTTGTGGGATTAATAATGGACATCATGAAGCCGGGTTGGGTTTAGGGAGCGATGTTATGTAGGCCGGGGGGGATGGGGGGCACTTTGTGGGGGGGGGGGGGGATACCCGAAAAATGGCGGGCTAGAGGGGGGAACCTGAATTTTCCTCAAGTGGTAAAGGGGGGGAACCTGAATTTTTTTTGAGAAGAATGGAGAGGAAAAGAAAAAATCGAAAACGAAAAGGGAAGACCTAGGCCTCCCAATACATAGGTGGCAGAGCATGTATAGCCTACATGACATCAGTTATGTGTAGTCTGTGTAGTAATTTTAGTCCAATTGAATGCAAAAAATTGTAATCATCTCCAATATTTCAAATGACTGTCTACAGGGCTTCAAAAATTTTATACAGAATTATAATGTAATTGCATGGGTAAATATTTTCAGTTGGTATAGGCAATATTACAGTGTTAAAATCGTGAACATGAACCTGGTAACATGGCAAATTCCTGATAAACAAGTATGAACTTCTATTTCTAATCTGGTATTTTCATATATTTTATGATCTGATTGAACGAATTCCTGTGGACATGAAGAAATTGTGGATTGGAACACTTTGTTTATGGGGTGACTGTCTTTTACTGATGATACAATCAATGCTATTGTAAAGGGAATTGAGGAGGGGTAAAATATTTTATGAGTTAGAGTTGTCGAGTTCGGGTTGCTGCTTTTAGAGTTTGGGTTGCTTTAGAGTTCGAGTTAGAGCTGACTTGTAGAATTCGAGTTGCTTTTTAAAGTTTCGAGTTTGCTTTTAGAGTTACGAGTTTTGCTTTAAGAGTTTGAGTTCGAGTACTTTTAGATGTTCGAGTTACTTTTAGAGTTCGATTCGAGCTACTTTTAAGTTCGAGGTTGACTTGAAAAATTGTACTGCGCAGGTACGCCGCATGATTGGCTTTGTATACCGCATACCTCTGCCCTGTTGCTGTTACGACTGGCATGATTGGATGATTTCTGTGGCGGGTGTATGGGCGGCCCACTCTCCCCACTTGCCAATTTGAGAGAAAATTGATTTGTTCGAGTTTTGTCTATCTATTCAATCTATGTGTAATTGCACAAGTTAATACAGAAAACATTTTGCTCCGGACACCCGTAAATTTAAAGCCACTGTAAAGCGTAAAAGCCACGAGTTTTGAAACTCGAAACTAGAACTCCAAAAGCAACTTCAACTCGAACTATAAAATCAACTCCAACTCTAAAAGTAACTCGAAATCGACAACTATAACTCGCACTAATAAAAATATTACGCATGAGGAGGTACAGGCGGTAAAACAAAAAAAGATATACATTGGAAAACATTTAATTTGATCATATTCATTATATTTCGTATGGTAAAATAGTTTTACTACACATTGTCAGACCACTGCCAAATTAAAACTTGCGTTATTTCAAATTGGTGCGTCTTAAAAGCAGAGAGCAGGCAGGGAGATTTAATTTTTCTGAAAGTAGTCCACAACAATTTGGACCCACTTTGTGTTTCAAGCACATTGTAATCATGTAATAAAATTGAGATGATTGCTGTCCCATTATGCACGTCGAAAAAGATGCGTGTGAAAGTAGACCAACTTGTTTCCGACTACTTTGAAATTTATTCGGCACCATAGGCCTAGTTTATTTGGCATATGGGAAATGGGTGTTTTAGTCTAAATGTGTGAAAATCAAGACCAACTTGAGAAATAGTGTAAATGTCAAATAGTCGTTTTTCTATGCTGTTAGATATTTTATCTGATAAATTTGGGTTCAAGTTTTGATTTAGACATTGTATACATCTATAGCAAATTGCTATCAGAAATTTTCAAACAGAACATTGTTTGTATAAACTACCAAAATAACAATACAGTACAAGGTATAAAGCACTCTGACTCCAAGTGTATCGGGGTATCCAGTTGATGAAACAGTCATGTGGATCTATGAAGACTGAAATGTCATGATAAAAGGACCCAATACATATAAAAGTGCATTAACCCTTATCTTACAAAACTTTTTTTTTTGTAACACGGTTTTACCACCCTCGGGAATTCGGTTATAAAGCACTTGATGCTTATGTTTTGAAATAGTGGATAGCATGTTCCTTCTTTCATTAATACCAAAATAAGTACTAACCTACTAGTATGGCGTCACAATGACGTCATAAAGTCCGCGAGTCCAGCAAAAAATTGGCATTTTCCACAGAGAAATAATAGGCGAGAATTCAATTTTGCGCTAAAAAAGGTAGGGTATATTGCGATTTCATGTGGTTTCAGCTCTAAATGAGGCAAATGCTAGTTTTAAATAAACATAGCATTTTAGAGCCATATGTTCAAAATACTCTATTTTTCAAAACCTGTACCCTAAATTTTCCTTGGGTGAAACCGCCCCCGTACCTTCGATTAGAAGGCATACTCTCACCCCGGTGAAGGTGCTACCTTCACATTTTTTTCCGCTAAAATGACCGGATAAGAATGGGGAAATGTTACCCGGAAGCTTTTTACGGAAAGCTTTTTGGCATTTTAGGCGCCACCCGGAGGAAGTTAATCAGTTTGACCTAAGTTACCTTGGTACGACGAGGGTAAACTTTGGTTAAAACGGTTCATGAATTATTGCCACACAAAAAAGTCTAAGAAACGTTTCATTTTTACTAAAACTGTCACTGGACCCATTTCTTTTTATGCATTAGTGGTTCTGTGACACCTGGATCCTGATGAAAATTGTTAGGAATATCCAATTATCATGTATTTAATTGATGCAGTGATTGAAACTCGAGGGGGGGGGGACTGAATGAAATATTTTGTAAGTTTAATGGGGGGGGGAACCTGAAATACATATGGAAAATGAAGGGGGAGGGAAGGGGAATCTGAAAAAAAATGGGTAAGTAAACTAATATTGGAAATTGCCCAATCCCCCTGCCGTAATTAACGATCGCTCCCCTAATAAATTAAAGCATGAAATAAAATAAAATAAATAAATAATTGCAATAAAATAAATATAAATGAAATGAAATAATAAATAAATCATTTGATTAATTATATCAATTGGAAATAAAGTAATTAAATAGTAAATAACCTAAATGAATAAATAATAAAGGATAAACAAAGTTAATAAATATTTTTAATTGGATAAATTTATTGCGAACTAAATAGAAATAAAAAATAAATAAATGATAAACAATAAAGAAACTATTTAATTGATACATTAATTGGAATAATAAAATGAATGAATAAAAAATGAATGAAAATATTAAGCAATTGAAATAAATTAAATAGGGAATTTAGTATTTATTATATGTAAATAATAGATAATAAATAAGTAAAAGAATTGAAAAAAATAAATGAGTACATATACATGCGCAGGGAATCTGCGCAGACGACGGAAATTGCGGTGGCTTATCTCGAAATTTCTTGTCAATTATGTCGTCAAGTATATCATCAACTTAAAAGGAATCTCGTTATGTGATCCACGTATCGCGTAACTGAAAAATTTTGTGGTCAATTATGTCGTCAGGTATCCCCGTCATCTGAAAAATATCTCGTAGGTGACCAAGGTATCACGTCATCTGAAAAGTATGTGGTCAATGATGTGGTCCTCCAATATCTCGTCATCTCAAAAATTACTGTGGTCAAGGATGTGCTCCAGTATCTTCGCATCTGAAAAATTATCTCGCTTAGGTGATCACGATCACGTCATCAGAAAAAATGATGTGGTCAACTTATGTGGTCAAAAATATCTCGTCATCTCAAAATTATGTGGTCATCATTATTCGTCAGTATTCGTCTCTGAAAAAATCTCGTTATGTGATCAAGGTATTACGTCATCTGGAACTTATGTGGTCAATTATGTGGTCAAATATTAGTCATCTCAAAATTATGTGGTCAATTATGTCGTCAAGTATCCGTCATCTGAAAAATATCTCTTGTGTATATAGTATTACGTCACTGGAAATTAGTGGTCAATTATGTGGCAAATATCTTGTATCTCAAAATATGTGGTAAAGTTATGTCCGTCAAGTATCTCGGTCATCTGAAAAATATCTCGTTATGATCAAGTATTACGTTCATCTGAAAAATTATGGGCCAATTATGTGGTCCAATATCTCGTCATCTCAAAATTATGGGTCAATTATGTCGTCAAGTATTCGTCATCTGAAAAATATCTCCTTATGTGATCAGGTATCACGTCATCTGAAAAAGTATTGTAGTCAATTATGTGGTCAAATTACTTTATCTGAAAAATTATTGTTGCAATTAATTCAGTTAGGTATTTCAGTCATGTGGGCATCTCGTCAAGTAGTCATGACCCTTCAGGGCCACGGTAGGTTGGGCCACAGTGATCAGCGGCCATTTGTGAAAGCGCTTAGAGGCCAAATAGCATAAGGCGCTATATAAATTTCTGTTATTATTATTATTATTATTATTGAATTTATTTTTCATGAGAACACCCCCACCGAAAATAAGTTCTTAATTTCTTTTTAAAACTTTTAATTACTAACGTTGTTCGTATTTATGCTCAAGTTTCATTGTTTATTTAATATTACTGTTTTTATTTTAATTAGGATTTTAATAATACCACGCCACATCTTTCCTGAACAACTCCTTGCTTTTCATATTTTATCAACGTGTATTTTTGTGTATATTTCATATGCTTCCAACTAAATTGTTATAAGTGTTTTTTTTTTATTATAATTATTTTGATGTATTTTATGTAATACAAACTCGATCTCGGGGTTTTAATGTACAATTTTGATTCACACCAACTTCCAAATGTCTTTTTTTTAATTACTTAATTATAGAAACAGTCGTAACACGAGAAGCACAGATGAATTTTACGTTATCAAGAGGGATAAGAACAATGGACCCACAATACTGGAATGAAGTATCACCGAATATTAAGTGTTCTAAAACATGTATGGGTTTAAAAAGCAGCTTAAGCATCATCATTTGCTGATGTCGTATACTTAGATCTAACTTTAATTTTGTTGCAGTGTTTTGCTTTGATTCATTAACTGGTTCATAATAAGCATGATACGGTAAGCTACCTAACATTTAGTTGCAACATTTTTTTAGTTTGTATTTTTGTAATTATTTATATTACTTTTATGAACGGGGTGCCCTCGTCTGGCCAACTTTGTCGTTTTGGTCACCTCCGCTATATAACTGTATTATTTTTTCTCACTTCCTTTATATTGTACTCATTATAACTGTCAATGATATGTAAATAAAGAAGTAGTTTGTCAATCTAACTTTGTTTTTTTATTGTTTTATCGATTTTTTTTTGTCTTTTCTTTTTTATTTGTCTTTTAGCGTTATCTTTTTTGACTCATTGTTCAATATTAATTCTTTTGATTTTTTGTTATTTTGTATTTTATTTATATTTAAATATCTTTTCTTTTGTTTCCATTGTAATTTTGTTTTATTATTATTATTATTATTTATTTTGGCCTACAAAAAAGAAAAAAGGAAACAAAAAGAAAAAAGGGGGAGACAAAAGCAAAATAACGGCACGGCACATATTCCTGATAACAAACAGCTCAAACAAGAACAAAACTAAACAACAACAATAAAACAATATGAAATTAAACTTCTTTTAACCGATTTCGAACCTGGACTAACCAGGGAAAAACACATTTGCGCAGATATCTTAGACCGCTGCGCCACTAAAGAACTTACAATCCCCATGTGTGATCTGCTCCTTTGGTCACAAGCGGATGGAAGACACCTCGAGGTCACAATTGACACGACAACTAATAGCCAGAGAAGGTAATATTTACCGAGAATAATAGCAAGCCAAATTACTCATACACTAAATCATGAACTGTTTTTTCCTATAGCCTAAAAAAGAATAAGACATTACAAATCTCTAATGGATAATTTCACCATCAGTGAAAATCATACAGGCCCTTTATTTCCGCAAATAGCGTGCACATCACCACGTTACTAACTTTAACCCCTATTTACGAAAATGGACCAGTCCGCAGGACGAGTTCGGAGGACGAAAACAAAACACTCGATTTCTTGAAACAACTTGCCTCACAATTCGTCCAAAATTCCACCTTTTTCCTTCACAAAAAAAAAAAAAAAAAAAAAAAAAAAGCCTTTCGGCCCTGGAGAAGACTTCAACACATAACATGTCAAATTTATAGCTCCAAACACCGCTCCCTCTATCCAAAACCGTTAACAGAAATTCCACTCACAATGCAAAAGGCAGTACCTACCCCCAATACGCGCACACTTACTCTCTTCTGCCGACACATTTTTAGACCTTCAAAAGTAGACCAATTCCAATATACAGACTAACGTCTGATAATTAAAACTTTGTCTGAAGACTACTACTGATGGCGATGATCTAAAAATGGCGGGTATCCAGTTCCAAAGAGACGGCCCCCATGCACTCCAAATAACCTGTCACCATTTTTTTACACCTAGCGACAGCAAGCCGGGTGGTAGTATGATCACCACCTTTCCTTTGTGGTGCACGTGGTAAAACAATCTGATGTGAGGTATATTGGTGACAGATCATTTTGGTATTTGTATGTATACAGAAGAATTTCAAACTGAGTATACGTTTATTAATGAGCAACCAGTACAAAGATGTTAACAGAGGTAACGATAAATGACGGCGGGGTACCTGAAAAAAGCACCATACGGGCAGCTCGATTATAGTAAGCAACATTTTTGGGTTTTCAATTGGAGAGCAGTGCAAGGGACAAGTGCCCGCACAGCATCAACAGCAGTCTCACGGTTAATATTTTTTTCTAATTCTTGCAAGTTTCCACAGGAAAAAAATCCTGATTTGCGCAAAGATGTTACATGGTCATAGGTGATGCATAGGTGATGAAAGTGCAATTTCATCAGTGCCAACACGTAATTCAAATCTGGGCAATCTTTCCATATTCTGTGAGGATGCTTTAATAAAAGGGTCAGTTTTTGAGTTTTAGTTTCAGCATGTTGTTCATCAGCCAAATACATATCCTTCATAAAAAAATATTAACCTGTAGATGGTTCAGGTACAGGATCATTTATTTCATTCAGAACAACGATCATTATACAAATTAATAAATTATTACAACAACATAACAGGAGGAGGAAGTTATATCTTGTGTACAGTAATATAGTAAAATAACATTACCACCCGAGAAATGAAAACACAGAAAGAAATGCGAAATAAATGTGCCGCATATTTGCCAGGAGTTATAGGAGTTATTTCCAATTCCAAAAGCAAGGTATTCCACATATCTACTTATTCCAAATTCCAGTTCTTTTCAATTCCAAAAGCACTCAGCGACCACTAATATACTAAACCACAGAGGCCTCACTCATCAGCAATTTGCCAAAGAAGGTGCCGCTGAATAGACTGGCCTAACTTCATATTCGAAGTTCCTGTTATAATCCTAATATGTATGCACACTGCGACCAGTAATAAACTGTGCTCAGGTTCCCACTCCTACGCAATTTGCCAAAGAGCCAAAGAAGGTACCGATCCAACGATATAGCCTAACCTCACAATGAAGTCCCAATTACATACTTATTGGAATACATACAGGTTTACATAAAGTTACATAATGCATGTAGTACTACAAAGCTGCTTGACCTCGTGCAAATTGTCTCTTTTATTTTTAGAACAAAATAATGTAACAGTGGCGAGTGGCGACACAATTTCGACAACCGATATAAGTATGGATATGCAAGAGTTATTATCTCTGCAAAAAACATACAAATCTATTGCGGGAATAGGAAGACGTGGAAACATAGCTTTTTAAGAAAAATCACATTTGCCCGCAATGAAATTTCGTAAAATTATAAGCTAAAATTATTTGTACCCGGACATTAAGGGCCGTATTCTCAAACGATGTTTAAAATAAACGGTGGTTAGGCGTAAACTGTGGTTAGTTAAACGCACAGTTTAAACATCCGCAGGTTAAATACTTTAACAAGCCTTTAGCTAACCACGATATTTAAACGCCGTAAATATAATCATCCACCGAACTGTGGACTTATCTTTGCCTATAATATTACGTGCGCGTCAACAATATTTATATGTCAGATAATGCCTTCCGTAATTTTAAATACTACGCAGGAAGTCCATGGGTAAATGTAAAGAATGTCGCGTTATGTAAAGATCTTTAGAGTTTGTTCAGTAAGAGAGAGAGAGAAAAAAATTGCACCGGTCCCATTTACAACTGTTATATGTCGCTGCGTTGCACTGCTGTCAGTTAATACTATCTATACATGATAGGCCTTCTGGTAGCAGATACACGAGCATAAAACATAGACGCAAATGAAAAATGCACGAGATAGTAGGGGATCCATGGGTGGCATATTTGAGGGAACCCTACTCAAGATACACTAAAAGGTTTGAGAAGTGTTTTTGGACAATTTGAGGGTGCTGATTCCGATTATGCACCATGCAAAATTGTCAAGTTGGTGGAAAGTGGATTTTAAAGGGTCATTACCCGATTTTCCTTATTTTTTTAAATATAGCTTTATGAAACCATGTGCAAGCTCCACTAATTTGACTAAAGGGTTGAAGAAGTGTTTTATGTCAATTTGAGGGTGCTGATTTCAAAAAGACACCTTACAAAATCACCACTTTGATGGAAAGTGGATTTTAAAGGGGAATTACCCGATTTTATTTTTTTTTAATTATAGCGTTATCAAACCATGCGCAATATCCACGTATTTGACTGAAAGGTTTAAAATTTTTTTTTGGACAATTCGATGGTGCTGATTCCGACTCTGCACCATGCAAATTGTCAATGTTGGTGGAAAGTGGGATTTAAAGAGGAAAGCATATACCCGATTTTCCTTGTTTTTTTAAAATTAGCTTTATGAACCCTAGTATCAAAGATCCACAATGATGACTACAAAAGTGTTTAAAAGGTGTTATGTCAAAAGTTTTTGAGGGTGTGTTTCAAATAAACACCATAACACAACTCCACCACATTGGTGGAAGTCATTTTAAAGGGGGAACTTACCTACTTGTACCTTATTTATTTTTAATGCGCATTATCAAACAATGCACCAAGCTCACTAATATGCTAAAAAAGGTTAGGATGTTTAGAGGTGAATTTGAGGGTGCGAAAAACAAAATGTCACACCCCCGGTTCGGTGGACAGTTTATTTTTAAAGGGTAATATTATTTTCCTAGTATTTTTTTTGAAAAAAAAAAAGATTATCAAGGAACATAAAATCATTGTAGAGCCAATATGGTCTCGGAGGATGGCCTGCCGTTGGAGTATCATGGTCATGTATAGTTTGTCTAAAAACTGGTCATTATAATAACAGGGCACTCTTACTAGTGACAATGAGAGGTTGAAATATCAAATAGTAACTAATTTAAGAGTGTTATAACTCTGATGTTAAGAATTTTTACTTTGTCTGTTAAATCCAAATAATTGTCCTTTATGTGAGGTGTTTCCAACGAAGGATCGTATTTTTCATCGTTTCCATAGACAATAATGTTTTTTAAATCATGCTTACTTCAACTTACCGGTACAATTATCATTGAAACTTGTTTGCCAACGTATAGTAATTGAAAGAAATCGTCAGAAAACTGTTTTAAGTGTCTAGAGTATATTATTTATAGTAAGGGTGCCTTTATTAAAAGTGGTGTTGGGTATAAATAGCAATCAAACAATTGGCCGGTTGTTTACAAAAATATATCAATATTTTGGTTGTGATCCCTATTAAAAAGGGACGCATCAAACAACCAAACTTTTTTTATATGCACCGGCCCAATTATCTGATAAAAAATGGGTGTAGTCGGAAGCCCTCCGGACAAAAACTAACACATATGCACTTCACACAGCTCATTATCTGTTATTTTGACTTTGACTTACTTAACTTGCTGGACGGGGTATCCCTTTGTCTATTCCATGATTAAATTCTCCCTCCAATTCTGGTCTGGTCCTTCTTGCAATGAGATTATCGGCATTTTGGAAGGTCCAAGCCTTGGTCCTTGGGGATCGTGGTCTTTCCATCTTGCTGGGGGCGACCTGGCTTCCTAGGCTTGTTGAAGTCTTGCGTATAGACTTGGTATGGTAATCCGTGTAGTCCGGACTCCCTACGACAATTATCCAACCACTTCAAGTGCACCGTCTCCTGGTGCTGCATCCGTGATGGTGCAATGTGATGATGTTCAGACGGCTTATCTAAATTTACAATCATTATCTAAGTTTGTCCCGAAGGTTCACTCCTAGGATGGACCGGATACATCTCATCTCAAGCTTTCTAGGCTTTTGGCGCTGTCTTGCGCATACACCCAGGACTCCGCTCCATAGGTGGCAATGGGACGTATAAGAGATGGGTATAATTATTCTGACTTTGAGCGATCTTGTGATGTCCTGATGCGCCAGATGGTGTTCCTGAGTCTACCGAAAGCCCCATGCTGCCAGATCTTCTTGTAAGCCTCTTGATGTCCTCCTTAACTGAATGCACATTACTTCCAAGAAGACAAAATCTTTACTTATGTCACAATAGTGTCTGGTAAAGGGTGA
Source organism: Ophioderma brevispina (assembly GCA_023653785.1). Classification (NCBI taxonomy): domain Eukaryota; kingdom Metazoa; phylum Echinodermata; class Ophiuroidea; order Amphilepidida; family Ophiodermatidae; genus Ophioderma; species Ophioderma brevispina. The sequence goes on along the minus strand of JAMKCH010045596.1, from coordinate 53,808 downwards.
TGTCCCTCTTGGGTCATCGGGACTGATCCTTCTTGCAATTTAGATGGGTTGATCTTCAGTCCCCATTTGGCGCAGGCTTTTTTTCCAGTTCGTCTGGTTGATATCTGTAACTTTTCAAAGACATTTCCAGCAGGTTGTGTCATCGCAATACACGAATGTTTTTTGAGTTTTCATCTCTCCCCATTGAATTCCGGAGCTAGTTTTTGAACTCCTCTCATTACCAATTCTAAGAATAGATTGAAGAGTCCTGGAGGATAGAAGGCATCCCTGTCGCGCGACAAATCACAACCAACTAAGACTCGAACCATCAGTGAGTTTTCAAACCTTCACCACTACTGAGCATATTGTTTGGCTCATACAAATCTTTTCAATTACGTTCTAACAGCTGCTGTCTACTCCAATATGAAAAAAAAAATCTTACGCATTTCCACAGTGCCTCTCTTCTCTCCCCAAAAAATGCTAATACACATGCTGCTTTAAAATCTACCAATCCAGTGTCTATAGGAATGCGTCAATTTTCTTTGGCCTTCTCTAGCTCTTGGCAACAATAAATACAGCATCAATAGTAGTTACCCAATCTTGAGCTTCTAAATCCCACATTGTTCCTCTCCAGGTAGTCCATCTATGGGTGTCCTGGATCCGGTATACAGGATTCCTTTTCTACAGAAACTTTCCGGGATTGACAGTAAAGTAATTGCTCTATCGTTGGCGGATCAGTTCTCACCTTCTTGTATACTGGAGTTATCAGTCTTGCTCCATTCTTCTGGAATTTCCCCTTCTACCCAGGCCATGTTGATTAGTTTCAACAGTAGCTGTCTCATTGCTGGTCCACCGCTTTTCAGGGTTTCATCAGAGATTTTTATCCCATCCACATGCTTGTTATTTTTCAAGTTTTAATGGCCTCTTCTTCTACTCTGTATTGAAAAAGGCATCCTGTTGAGTTAGAATTGCCTGGTTCTGGGATGGAGTGAAGTAACTTCTTCATCTCTGGGGAATTCAGTGTTGAGATGTTTACTGAATTTTCTTCCCAGCACTTCATCTACTTTATCTGGAACAGTTTTGAGGGAGCCATGTCTTGTCTTTGGCAGCTGCTGGCATTGACTCTTTCCTCGCAAAGTCTACGGACACACTGAAGAGTCCATGACTGTTTTTTCCTAGCATGTGCATCTTCCATCTCTTAACTTCCTTTTCAAGCAGCTTCTTCTTCGTTGCCCGCTCTTTACACGTATATTTAGACCTCTTTGTTCCGTTTGTGGCGTAGTTGGACTTATTACGTGGGCATATTTGGGTTGTTCATCCATTTGTGATCCTTGCAGTCCTTCTTTGATGACATGCCTTTCTTTTCTTTCGGAGCCCTTAATTTGGCCGGGCCCTTTATATTCACACCCACTGTTTTCCTCTGTTATTTTAATGGTTTCGCCTTGGAAGTTGGTCCATAGCCTCAACACAGTGTCTTCTAATTGGAGAGTGGTTCCAAAGGCCACCACCTATCTTTGTCACAGAATTTCTGATCATCTTCTGCAATTGTGGGGTCGCTGAATCGACTGCCGTCATCGTGCTTGGTACCTTGTAATACGTTTGGTTTTGTAGAGTAAGAAATTTCAACACCTTAGCCCAAGCACCGCACCAGTTGTGGTCTGACCGACAATCGGCTGAGCAGTAAGATCTGCAGTTCTTAAAGTTTTCAAGTTGGTCCCGTTGGGTAATGATGAGTAATCATTTTCAATATTGCCCACATGGAGATTTTCCAATGTTGGCCTTATCCTACAATCCTTGGTTGAGAAGTAATATTAGAATACAACCATTGTGGAGTGTACAGACTTCCGGAGCTTTCCTCCTCTGTCGTTGTTTATTCCATTCCATATCCTAACCCAATGTGGGAAGTGTTCCAATAGCCTTGTTAATTCTGTCCCTAGTTTGCATTGAAATCCCCCATCAGGATGAGGCTTTCCTTCTTATAGGGTCTCTGTATGTGGAGCTGCAGAGTGTCATAGAACTTGTCGCTCTCTGTCTCACTGTGGTCAGAAAAATGTGGGGGCATAGACCTGATGATGTTTACTATGATAAGCATTCCTTCATATTAAATTTGGCTGTGATACGTCTTAGGTGATGACTGCTTCATAGCTTGACAAACACTAGAGAAGCTTTTGGGCTATCATGGATCCTACTTTCCCATCTGCAGATGCCGTCACTTTCTGCTAGACAGTAGATAGTTAAAATTCTCTTTATTTATGAGGGTCCTCCTTTTCCATTCAGCATGTGTGTTTCAATCATAGCCGAAGATAATGTCTATATTAAACCTTCTGGCTTCCTCCTGGAGAATTTCCCAATGACCGTCCTTTGCGTGTTTCACGTGTCCATTACCAATATTTATGGTGCTGGAGCTCCCTTTTCTTGAGGCTTGCTCTACAGTAGCTTTCGTTCGTCCGATTTCTGCTTACTTACATTTGTCGTGTGTTGGTGTTTTGTGACTTTTGGCTACATTCAACACGCTGGATTTTTTGTAGTTTCCTACCTACCCACTCCGCTGTCCTTCCTATTCTTCTTCTAAGGTTCCTTCTGGGATGATTCTTCGGGTACCTGTGGGGGTGGCTACCAATCATCCGGCAGATTTTTAGCACCCCTGCCACTCCGTTGCCAACGAGCACCACCTGGACTCGGGCCCTTAACGAGGGGGTCGACTTTCATTTTTAGAGTTTACTCGTTAAGAGTGTTGACCCCTATTTTGACCCATAACATACTAGGCACAAAACAGACGCCAATGACTCTAGTCGTGGTTGAAATGTTGCAATTACTGAACTTACAAAAGGTGGGTAGGCCACCAGCCTCTTATCTTCACATATGACTAGGGCCCACATATTTGAAGTTGACTAAATACCTATGGACCCTACTACTCAATACGAGTTAAAGAAAGAGATGAGGAGTAGTCACATTACCAGTTGGCACCCACACGTTTTTGCAAGACAAAAGAGAGGTGTAGGATGCTGTCTCCATTGTTGAAAGAGTCCTGAGACAACATCCCCCATCTCCTTGATGTCCCGTGTGGGTTTCACCTTCACCGCCATACTATAGGGATCCTGTGTCCTGTACCCCAGATAGGTATCACTAATTGAGTCTTTGTACTATCCCGAGGATCAGGCGCCTCTAAATCCCTCACATTGGGATCATAACCTGGATCCCAGACAAACCAGAAAGTCCACAACCTGGCCCAACCCACCTAATGGCTCATCTTCGAGCCAACCAGATTGATTCACCTATCCTATCCAACTTGGGTTGCGAATAATGGATAGAGATGAAAGGAGTACAGTAGGTAGAGTAGGTAGGGAGCGCCCAGAGGGATGAGAAATCCCACGGGGGAAATCCCGCCACAAGCATGTAATAGGTGCAGCACTTTACCTGTTTCATAGGTGTATATAGGTGCTTGGCAAAGGTGATTTTAAGCTCCCCGGCACTATGTCCGGTGCCTACCTTTTAATAAATTTTAATCTTTTTACATTTGTAAATTTTAAAACCATAATTAATTTACGACAGGGAATAAGGTGTTACATTATTCAACGACTTATCTTTTCCCGCCTTTTTAGGGAGCATTCACCTACAATCATAATAATTCTCTTGTTTATCTAATGTATTTAGAGTAATTCATGATTTCGAATAACAAAGGGCAATAATAACGATATGATCCAAAAGTGGACGTAAACCAGGGGGAAGGGTCATCCCCAGTCATTTAGAATGTGTTTTTATGCCCCTCCCCCAATGCTCTTTCCCTTCCTGCCTGCATGCTCCCTCCCCAAATGAAATGTCTGGTTACACAACACCACTGGATAAAAAAAACGGCTCTCAAAGGTTCCAGCCTGAAACATTTTGGTTTGCGTAGTTCCTCAAATAGGTCCACTGAACAATAAGTCAGCAAAACAGACTTGTCCACGGAGCATCAAGTCACACAGCCGATTTTAAATGCTAGAAAACCATTCCAGACTGCTCGATCCTGGTGGCCTATTGGCATTTCGAAAATCATTTTTCATATGTATTTTGGGCAATGTCTGTGGATGGTTCTGTACAATCCTCTGTATTCTTACCGATTATTTGCTAGAAACTGCTTCCAGACTGTACTCCAAAACATGTCATTTTTAGAAATCTTGAGTATTTTTTCCTTTTTCAGGGTAGTTTTGGCCAAGTCTTGGAGTGTCCCGTACAGTTTTCTAACAGTCTTGTGTGGTCGGAAGCATTTGGCAAATTTTGAAAAAACCGACCACAATTTTTCTTGGAGCTTAAAAAAATCGTGGCGGGTTTTGGGAATCGGGATGGTTGTGACAGCAACATGTCACAACTTGTCTCGTCAGTTTGCGACTGATGGGAACTGAACATGCCCATTTTTCTGATGCTGTCGCCTACTGCTATATCGCTTGAGCTCTTGTCGTTAAGTTTTGGTAAGTTTTGAACAAGACTGCAGCCGATTTTTTTTTTAATGTATCTTGTGTAGTTGGGTAAGAAAGGTCGGTTCGCGTCGCGGGTTGTCTTATATGTGACTGTAAACCTTCTTGGCGTCAACAACTCGGTATCGGCGAACACGACGAGCATCCTTGACAGCGCATGTCACCACTGTCTCGTCATTTCAGGTCTGTTGACTGATCGTTAGACTGAACAATGGCGGTCGCCAATTAAACATGATGGATCTTGTTGATTTCATGATTCTGTTGCCTACCTAGCGTGTCCAGCAGCGCCCCTTGTCTCGATGACGACGGGAAAACTGGCATACTAATCATCTGGTCGGGATAAAATTGGTAAATTTTTCAAGTTGGAACAAGCTGTATCCGATTTTTTTTGTTGAAAAAGATGCGGTCTTGTGTAGTCGGGAAGAGGTTGTTTCGTAACTGTCTTCTGTGTGACCGTACCTTAAGGCATGGAAATCGCCACTGCCCAAATCGAGCATGATCTTGTCCTATCGTCCCCTCCCACCCTGACACAAGACCGAACACTTGTATTTAGCACAACTGCGCTAATGATTTCAGATTGAAAAGCCCGGTTTGCTAAACAATTTCCAAAAAATGTGAATACCCATGGTGGACAGAGTCAGAGGCACTGTAAAAATGAAGGCCATAACATTAAAGTCATATTTACAGTTTCCACCTTTTCCCGGTGGTGGTGGTGGTGGTGGTGGTGGGGGCACTCAAGATAGACCCTCTTTTTCTAATTTTTTTTTGTATACAATGACCCCTTTTTTGTGCTGCTGTTTTACCTTTTACCCAATAACCCCCCTTTTAAAAACCTTCACTTGTTTCCATAAAAGTATCCACTTTTTAAAAAATTTTAACATCCAAATTCAAAATTTGCACACGCTACTCGCACATTTGGAACAATTTTATAATTTCATGGCAATTTGAACTCTGGAAGAGACGCACTTCCTATTTGAACTTCAGGTTGTTACATCAATGGCCCCCTTCTTAAAGTTACATACTGAATGACACCCATTCTTATTCAGACTGTGTATTGAATGACCCCTTATTTTTTGGTACATATTTTACCTGAAAGGCCCCTACTTTTCACCTGATGGCCGAGCCACATAACCGTCACTTCAGATAGGCAGTGCCCCCCCCAGACCTTTTTAGACTGAAGATCATGACCTTGAAATTTGTTCATAGCAAATCAAGACTCGTTTGTTATCACGGTAAAAGAGCGTGTAACTAAAATGCTGCCCTCACTTGAAAGACAGACTGGAGTCAAGTACTCATTTGACTTGTCAAATTAGAACTTACAGTTTCTGAAAAGAATTATTAGTGCTTCTATTACTCGTACTGATGCTGCCATTGTTACAAAGTTGTCACCATCCATGTGTAAAGGTTTAAGGTGCAAATAATATTCACCCACGTTGGTGCTTTACGTACTAGCTCTTAAATCAGGTAGTACCCCTTTAATCATTTAGCGGTAGAGGTTTTCATACATTTTAATAAAAAAATCAAACAAATTTAATATCCTGACCTTTAATGTGACATTGAAATTTTCTTGAAGATGTGCATATTTGTATCGGATTAAAAAAGCTATGTTTATCATAAAATCGGGTAGTGTCCCTTTAAAACAAGAATTTTAACACTTTCCACCAACTTATCAATTTTGCATGCAGCAGATTTGAACTCAGCACCCTCGAATTGACCTGAAACACCTCTCAGATCTTTTAGTGTATCTTGAGTATGGTTCAACCTTATTTTGAGCCTTTTAGGCTTGATGGATCCCCTAGTAAGAAGAAATCAACTGAGAACTGGGAAAAGAAAGATAAGAGAAATGGAGGAGACAATTCGTCTGACCACGAATATCATATAAAGCTGAAAATACCAGGCACTTGATGAAAGCGTTATACACTCCTTAAACGGCCCCAGACCAAGTCTAAGTTTAACGACGTTTTAGACATGTTTAACGATGTTCGGCTAAAATTTAAACATAATTTATAGTTGACCATGCTTTGAGAATTGCGTTTATTTTAGAGGGCGTTTAAATTTTAATTTGACCAGTGATTAGCGTTCATTTATGGTTCATTTATTCATTCATTTATGGTTTATTATACAATGCATTTGTAGCCCAAAGGCTAAATTACAGCAAAGATACAGATTAAAAAAGCTATATAAACAACCTTAAAAACAACCATATAAACATACCAATATCAGCGAACATAGCTACAATGAAACTTTAAATTAGGGGTTATAAAAAAGAATTATTACTTATTGCACTTAGAATCCCCCAAATTTGATTTCAACTGTAACTCACCAGTATCTTGCATGCCACTCCAAACACAATTTTGAACACTTCATCACTAAAATACATACAATACAATCCTCACTCACTCACGCACCCACTTCACTCCTCACTCACTCACTCACTGCTCACACACCTACTCATTTTCTCACATCCCCACAAACTCAAAAAATCTCAAAAACGCCCATATTATAATTCATATCCATATAATACATGTTCAACCTCACGCATAAATTAAACAATGGATATATAAACTATAACTGAATTTGTTCGCTAAACACTAAATTTGGTCCAGACCACCAAGGTTAAGACGTTAATTAAAAAGTCAATTACAAAGAAGCACACAAAGAGTGTAATGGACTATTATTATTCGTATGGCACGTGTGGTCCAGTGGATTGAGCGCTCGTCCCGCTATCCAAAAGTCGTGGGTTCGAGTCCCACTGCGGCCACAACGTGTTGTTGCCCTTGAGTAAGGCACGTTACCTTAATTACTCCTCTCCACCCAGTGTATAAATGGGTACCACGCATTATTCAATGCTGGGGAAGTATTAAACCGACTCGCGGTGCGGGAGGAGTGCGAACCCCCCACAGCAAACATAATACTGAGGATTCTGGCCCAAACGCTAATGAAGCGAGAGGGCACTCTCCGCGCACGAGCTTGCTCGCACGACACTTTACTTACTATTTTTATGACGATTTGTTCTGCCCTTGATCTTCATGCTTATTACTATTTCTTATTGAATATTGCACCCATTGTCTTAACCTGTTTTGTAACCAATCACTAAACATTCTGTGATTATATAAATCTAGGGCAAACTTGTGGGCAAATATTTTCTCTGCGAGCTTCAAGACTAAGAAGATTGCTTTGCTCAAGAGCATGTGAGTAGTTAAGGTAGTCAAAGCCTAAAATTATTCTAAGTGCTCTTTTCTGAGTTTTTTTCAATAAATGAATTTTGGATATGGCAGTTAAACCAGCATTCCAAACAGTAACAGCATATTCAGTAGAGGGCGTATATACCCTCTATAAATAGTTAAAGCAATAACATGAAGCTTAAACTTCTTAAGCAACTTTAACATATAAGTCTTTTGCTTTGGCGATATACTTCTGAAATAGGTTTTCTCCATTTCAAATCGGACCTGATGGTAACACCCAGTATTTTTACTTTATCGACGATCTTTAAATCTTTTGAAAAAATTTGTAACCGTTGGCACCTGCATGGGGATTTATAAAGAAACTTCACAGCATTTAACACACTTATCTGGATTTCAGTCATATCATTGTCATTAGCCCATTGACTAAATTCATCCAGGTGTTTTTTTCATAAACATATGCCTACATACTACTACTGCGGATCCTTTTTCAACAATAGCATAATCATCAACATATTTAAGGCCAGATACGACCCTCAGAGAGATCCGTGCGCACAGCACTGTTAATTTTAGGCAAAAATCCCCAAAGGACCAAATTTTGTTCCCTGAGGTAAACCACCTTTAGTATGATATTTCAGAAAGTCCGGTTTTTGACCGAACGTCATTGGATCGTTTTGTTCAAAACTGCAAACGGTCCTGGAATCAACTGATGGTTGTGCCGCCTAATCCCAGAAGATCTTTAATAACAATCATTTGGCAATTATTATTCATCAAAAGCCTTGCTAAAATCTGTTATAACAATTGAAACTTTACTCCTTTGGAATAATACGGCATGAGAACATAATTGTTGATGAGTTTTTGACCAGGTAGTGACATGTTGACACTCCTGCCCTTCCGATTTACCATACTGAGTTATGATCCACTTATCTCGATAATCAGACGAATCCATATCTGTACAAACGTTTTCTTCTCTGGCCAATTTGCAAATGATCTGTTAATGATACCGGCGTATTGGTTCCAAGATGGGGCAGTACTTTTAGGCCAGGGATTACCACAGCCCTTTTCCATTGGAGGGAACTACCCTTTTGGTAAGAACTATTGCGGAGATTTGTGTTAAACAATCGTTTGAGAATACTCGGGCCTAAATGTTTTATAAAACTATAGAGCCTCTCCCTAATCAGATATACTTGCACTGCGGATAGTGAATTAGAGTAAGCTACGAATTCTTTCAAGCATTAGAATACCAAAATATAAACCCACTATACAAAATAACGAAGCAACCGTATATCTTCCTAGTTCCGATGACATTTCAAAAATTTTTAGGGGCAAGATCTAAAGCCGAAATCACTCCTTTAAAGGTTCCAGAAAATGATATACAACCTTCTCCAAGTCTTACGAGCCATTCCAATCCAATAAACAGGCCAGAAAAAAGATACACTAGCCAAGTGACATCATTAGTGAAACTATTGATTTTCATTCAGTGTCATGAATAGAATTCACACCAATCACCTGAAATTCTATTACTCTCTTGCAAAAAAAAATCAATTGTTTCACTAATGATGTCATCACCAACCCAATATTGAATGCTTTCTAGTCCCTTCATGGCTTGTTCATAACCTTATCCACTCTTTCGTTTCGAAACCCTGAAACTTTATGACATCTATAAACTACAGTTACATCTTTCATGTAAACCAATTCCACGATGATCTTCCCCCGTCTGATCTCAGTCTGGTGCTTTTTACATCGATAGACCCTCTCCTTATTCTATATACACAGCAACATGTCATGGAATTTTTCATCAAGAGAACACCACTATTTTTGCTAGGAACAAACCCCTGTTCCCAAGCCGCCCCAAGTCTACTCATGGAAAATCTTCTACTCGCCTTAAAAATGCCCTTCCTTTCATCATTTACAAAATACTTTTATTATTGTCTTGCATCCATTTGGCTGGCTGTTATAATACTTAGGGTTTCCCTCCCTGTCGGTCTTATCCGTGTTTTTTTCCGTCGCCTGTCAGTGTTCGTGTAGTATATGTGTGTGTATGCTTGTATGCCGTTTGTCTGTTTTGGGTCCGATGTAACGGCCAGACTATCTATCTTGCTTTAAACTATTATTTATCTTATAAATCAATTATGTTTATTCGTCGTTTTACCTGTTAGCCCTCTTGTTACTAAACACCACAGTTTTGGGCCATTTTGTCAGCACTTTATCATATTAATGTTTGCCGAATCATCGTAAGGAAAACTAGTTTAGCGCCTGTCGGAAAGAAGCACTTCACGTCCTTGGTGTTGCTCTTTTAGAGCTCCCATTGTCGCCGATGAGTTTGCTAACATCCCTCAATGCGCCATTTTGTCCAATCCATCGCTCATCTTTCAGGCTTCAGTATCCAATCGGATCATTGCATGTCCTTATCCTCTGTAACCCGCGTCTTCGGTCACAACCATCATTCAGTGCTTCACGTGTGAGGCTGGTTTTTTCTCCTCGCTCATATTAAACTTTTTTATAATAAAGTATTTTGTCTTTGCGTTTGTGTGTGGACAGGTTTACGTGTGGCTGAGGAGGTTTTTCTTCATCCACGTATGCTTACTCACCCTTACCTTGCTATTACAAAGCTGCTAATTTAACTAATTAGCCTCGAGGATCCACGGCCAGGTTGAAGGTACGTCCATGACTTTGCTAATGGAATACACTGGAGAGACCAATGTTAGCTAATGGTCAAGACCTGGGCGAGCACTGCATACTGTCAGTCTGCGTATTTACTTCTGGTAAGAACGACTGTTTTTCAGTGTGATTGAGTTTTGCTACTTCTTTCTTCGGTTTGAACAGCGAGTGAAACGGTGAGATACCCCTTGTTATAGTCCTTTTGTATCAAATTCGAATCATCCTGCCACCAATTGAGCAATTATACGCACACTCGGTTGTTAATTTGGTTTGCAAACGTTCTTCGTCAGTCAACTAATGTGTGTTTACGCTTTTTCTTCCAATGAAATGGTTGTTTTAACAACGGATTTATTTCTGTCATTTGGCTTGCCGTGCACCGAGCCAATTTAAATCAATTGCTAAATCGATTTGTTATTAAGGGTCGGGCGAAAGGGTAGGGTGGGTGCCATGCAAGGATTTATTATTTCTAACGCAATGGACCAGAGCGGTTCCAAAAAAAAAATATTCAATTCGATGTAATATGCCAGTTAACTCTCATTCAAATCTCAATTTTTCATTCCAGTTTTATTTTCTCGGTTCAAAGCCCCTTTCATATTACATTAATTGATGTGGATACTAAATGGTCATAGGCTTCAGTTTTTTTCGCAAACCGGCTAGTCTTGCTTTTTCCTTATAAAACCTCGTGTTCTGGAAGGTTTTAACCATGCGGGCGCATTGCAATGTCTAGGCCATACACGGTGCTATGTTGATCTTGTGTCCCGCTATAGTTTTAACCATCAATTCCAATGACGCAGTTTTAATTTCTTTATTCACCTTTTAGTGTGCATACAGCACCCGTATTTTTTATGTTTTCAATACCCAGTACTTGCATCGTAATCTCTGGTTTACCATATGCCCTACAAGGCATCATATTAACTGAGCCCTTGGGATTAGCATGCTTTAATTTCCTTGTAGTGTTGGTACCAAACTTTTTTTGTAGGCAGCGCCATAATAATCGCCAGGTTGAAACCTTAAATCCCGCGTTTAATGTACAGGCAATGTGGTAATTGGCACTATTGGTCCAAAGTGACTGCTTTTCAAGCAGATCCCTAAATTTTTCATGTCATTTTCATCAAATCCGTTTTTTCGCTATTGCATGCAATTCAGATTTTATAATTAGTTTTATTTTTCTCCAATCATACTAAAGTTATTTAACATTCAAAAAATTTTAATGTTAATAAAAACAATTTCATGTCTTTAATAAACGTTATGGAATCTATTGAGTATCCGATTCTTATCACCCTCTTTTCTTTTTAAATTAATCTAATAAAAATACTGTCATTGTTAGCCCCCAAGGTATTGAACCGTTTTTTTTTTCCATTCTAAAATTGTATTTTTATTCAAAATTAGCTTTGGGGGACTTATAAAAAAAAGTTGTAATATGTGGGCATTATTTCTGTGATGCTAATAATGTCTAGTTTTTTTTTGGCATGATTTTCAGGTCCCTTTGCATTGTTCAGTTGATCCTCCATTTTGTGGCCGTTTGTTACTTGCCTTTCAAACAATAACAAGCGCAAAAGGTAGGCTACGACTTTTACAGCAACGTTGCGCCATCCTTTCTATGGCTAAAGGAGTTTTTTAATTTTTAGTATAGTTGTGTAGGTTTCACTTTTCTCTTTGAGTACTTTTCAAGGGGAAATCGTGCGGTTTCACTAATTTTTTTGGTTAATTCACTTTTGAGTTCTCAGTAATGATTTAAATTATGTTAAGTGGTCGTCAGGAATTTGCGGCCCTATTATTCTTAATATTTTTCTTTGGTTAAAACAACAGCTGTTGGTGTACATAGACCGGTTCATCCCCCTTTTCAATTTCACAGGAAAAGACAAGTCCAGCAATATATTATATGTCTTTTTATGTAAGATAATTATAATTTTTGTTTTTGGGAACTTCATTTTTTTTTTGATCAAATTGTCCTTCAGTTTTAATAATGCAGCAAAATAGGGAATCGCTCGAAATCAGGCTGAAAATCCAATATGGCGGGGCCTGAGGTATTATTTATATGAGGTATACAAACGTGCCAACAAATACTTTGTTAAATCCATGCAATTAACGTCCTCTTATATGGTAAGTTTAATTGTGTACCAATTTTTTATTGAGTAAGACAATTGAAGACAAAAATTGTCCCCTTGGATTAAAAATGGAAATTAGATTATCGCCTTTTAGTTAAAATTCCAATATGTGGGCTATGTTACAAATGTCCGGTGCCTACCCTTTCATATCTTGCACTAAATTTAATGTTACTGCCTCATTTTATGGGCCCCTTATTGGTAAATATTTTTGGTACAATGTGGGCACATGTTGAGTGTTTTTATATATCAACTTTGTTGGGATCAATCTTCCTCTAGGTATGTTATTATTGATTAATCATTGTTTAGTGATCTCAGTAACCATGATATTTTTGCAAATACTGTCGTCTAAAATCCGTCGAGGTTTGATTTATCTCCGCTCCATGGTAGTGATGGCCGTTATAGCCGTTGCCAAGTCTTCGTCCGATGTATCGTAACGCGCTCTCCTAAGTTTTTGGGTTCAATTTCATCTCTTCTGTGTATTCTATTAATGATATTTTGGGGCACGATTTAATTCAAAGTTGGGCTAAACCTTATTATTTTAGGAGTCTTTTCCTGCAGAATAGTCTGGTTGGCACTATTTTTCTGCCTCGGTCCCAGTGTCATTATAATTGACCTCTTATTCTTTCGTGTAAGGGGATCTCAGCAATACCATGTAATTTTGATAAAATAATTGTCGTCAGAATTGCGATTTTAACTTTGGCTGATGAAGATGCAATTCCTGTGACGGTCGTTATGGCATTGCTTAAGTCTTCGTCCGATGTTTTTAAACGGGCCCTTCCATGTACCATAAAGTCTTAACTTACAAGGTTTCGACGGATTTTGATGTGCCGATTTTGTATCTCGTTATGTTTTTTGGCAATGTCCTACCCTTTGGTTATTCTATTGATTCTGGTCGCGTTTTATAAAATAATGTTATGCCACCTTTTAATTTATAAGGGTCTCATTTCAAAGTTTATAGTCATTCCAAACTCATATGCCCGTCCTTCTTTAGTTTGTGCGGCGTCAATTGTTTTAGAATAGGGTGTTGCACTGCAGGTATATGGTAGTTTTAGTGTTAGCCGATCACAATAGGTTTTGGCTCCGCGTCCAGTTGAATTTAAGGGGGTCTGTGTACAAAGGTATGTTTGTCATACATTTGTTTGCAAACTTTTCGTGAAATAAAACCATGGTGCATAGGCCTATTATCGTTTATCGTTCTTATGAGTTAAAATTTTCGCTTACATTCAGTCATCATCTGATTCCGATTCATCACTGTCACTGTCCTCCGTCAGCTTGTTATGTTTTGATTTTTGTCAATAATCAACAATATTCTCCTGGCTCAGTAGGAGTCCTCTATCGCCAATAAAATTTTGGTGCCAAAAACTTGTAAGTGAAATTTGCTATGTATTATAATAATAAATTATTTGGGGTCTTCATGCTTCTTTCAATTGAATATTCAAAGGATTTCTGTGGCCAAGGGTGGTGAATTTACTTTGTTGTACGTTTATCCACGTTACATTAATTAAATCGCCACAGATTCGTGTACTTACTCTGTACCTGTCTATCTAAATTTTATTTTGTGTTCATTTGACATTCATGTACCTGCATCAGGCGAGAAAAAAACAATTAAGGCCTGCCATTCCTTAAATCCCACAACATGCCTGGCAGTGATGCTACTCTCATTTAGCTTTTACTTTAAATACTTTGTCCCTCATACAGTAGAGAGCTATACCATCCATGCAAATGGTATGGGGGCATATGAGGTTGTATCGACTATAGTTTTTTTTTTTTTTTTGCATTTTTTCTTCGGTGCATTTGTATGGAAAATTATTAAATGTCATTCATTTCCGTATTAGCGGGTTTCATGTATAGCGTTAGTCTTATGTCATGTTTCCAAAATAACATTGTGCCAGCCATTTTTATTCTCGGGAGGCCTTTTCCTGTAATGTATGAGTGTTTGCGCAATTTTTTAGGACACACAAACTCCTTGCTCTATATTTATAGGAATTGAGCCTCCACAGAACACCATTCCTGCTTTGTTTTTACTGTTTTTTCTTTTCAGGTCGAGTGGTCGTAACGCTTACAATCGTACTGGCGAGATCGTCAATCGCTCCTTGCCGGCGTGACTGTGTTTGTGGAGCGATCGGGGGTTGAGGACGCTTACCAAACCTTTGTAATGGTCTGCGGATACCCAAACTGTATTTTCTGTTCTTGGAACTTCGACTTTTCACTTGTGCATACGTATACCGCCAGTCTCACGTAATGAACAATTGTCATGCACATGTATGTTTTTTCTCTCGCTGTCAAGTTTGGGGCAGTCATTTTCCAGTCCTGAAATATGTTTAGGTTTCAATCCAGATTTGAAAACCTGGTGCATATTCGAACATAAATACATTCAGTAAGTTAAATCATTTACAGTACGCTCACAACGAAGAAAAATCGGGGCAAATAATTAAGTAAAATTGCTTGACAATTTTCTACTGCATCGTGTGTTTACAACGGTTTCATGAAGGCCGTCATTAACATCAGCTCTCAAAACATTTCTGCTAAGTAAATGCATTGATATTAAATACAAATAGTCGGTAAAGAAGTGTTACGTCGTTGCAATGTCTTAAACATGGCCGGTAATGTGTTGGGTTCTTCTGTTGTAAATGCATTACAATATGTCACTTAATGCTAACTAATGTATTGTTGGTATTTAGATATATATAATTTCTCCAAATAAGGCTGTTTCCTTGGTAAATTGTTTTGGAGATTTTTCCAAATTTTCGTTTTTGTTAAAGCGGCTCGGACATTCGATATATTGCCCTCAGCTTTTCAAATTGGTTTTTCTGCATGTTTGTAATTTTTTTAATTAAAACCCTCACCTGCTATTCAGCCCAAGTAAAATGCAGTTTGGTTAAACAGACGGCTTTTATTTATTGACTGCCGTAGTCATTATTTCAGCAGACATCGGACACTGCGTTATCAAAACGCGGGTTGTTTTTTTCCACGGCATCCACCTTTCATTTTAATACATTGTGCTCGCGTCTATGATTGTTTTGCACTTGCCACGTTGTTTTTACGAGTTTTACAGCAAATTTAATAGTTAAGAAGCCTCCGGTACCTTTATATTCGACTTCTTATCAATGCGCCTAGTTGGCCATGTTAATTTTTTATGCGTGTTTTGTTTTGTTAAACATGCTAATGTGCCAGTGCCGCTTACATTCTTAAGTTTACATTCCTTTATATTTTATGCGTTATTCTCTAATCTCTAATCTGGCATTAATTAATTGTCTTGATTTTGGAATGCTATGTCCAATTGTACTCTGTTCGATGTCGTCTTGGTCATTCTTTGGATCAGCACTCAGTCGTTTAAAATGTTTTTTTTTTTTATAGAGGGAGGGAGTTTTGGGCCCAATTTGATTCAAAATTTTGTTGTGGCAGAAAATGTAAACATTTGGCACAAGTTTACACAAATTGTATTAGTTTTCCTCTTTCCTTGGATTAAGGACCTATATAAATTGTAATATAGGTTTATTTACGGAATTTTAGGCCAACATTTGAATGGCAAGAGGGTCCTTCTTCCTTCTCTGTAAATTTGGCATACATTTTTGATAGGCCCATTGCTCTAACTTGTTAGGCCAAAATAATACTGTTCTTAGTCCTATTATTTTCGAGGAACCAATGTCTCTGTTTGAATCCCTGGATGAATCCTGTGTTGCCAAATCTGCGATTTCTGCTTGAATCGCATACTTGCACGGATTTAGCACCTTTGGCTGTGCTTGGGTGTCCGGAGGATGCTCTGTGGATGCTGCTTGAGATGATGCCTAAGTCTGCGATGGCCGGACTGTTGCAGGTTTTTTTCTGATGCGAAGTCTGTGAGGTACGGCAGGTATGTCACATACTCGCATAAACTGGGCATTATCCTGATTTGTATGTCGGATTGAAATGAAGCCAACTTCCGGAATGGCCGGACTGTTAAAGTTCTGATGCGAGTCTGCGAGTATTTCACATACTCACAGGAACCTGGGCATTGCTTTATCGAATCTCGTTGGATGTCATTGTTATTTTTGGTTCCTCCATCTTACGAAATGCTGCTTGGATGAAATAATCCTACTCCAACTGATGCGTCAATGTCCAGTTTGTGTCCTCTCCATTCTTTTCGCTGGAGCTAATAATGTTTTCCGAAGTTCATCTTATGAAAACTAGTTTAGCGCCTGTCGGAAAGAATCACTTCGCGTCCTTATGTATTTCTCTTTAAGATCCATTGATTGCCGAGGAGTGGTTATCTCAATAGGCATCCTCCAATGGCGCCACCCCCCCTTTTGTCCAATCATCGCCTCATCTTTCAGTTCAGTATCCCATCGGATCATTGCGATGTCCTTATCCGCTGTAGGGGTCTTCGCGTCATGTCTGTCACAACTCATCAGTGCTCCACGTTTGTAGATGGTTTTTCCTCACGTCTCCTCGGAGGGGGGGAGGGGAGGGGGGAGGGGGGGAGAAAAGGAAGAGGAAGGGGGGGAGGGGTGGGGAAGAGGGGGAAGAAGAGGAAGAAAGTATAACTTGTTGATTAAAGGGGGGTTAGTCAATATTGTAAACAAAAAAAACAATTTTTTCCCCCGGGGGACAGCTCCCTCCCACGTTTTCGCAGTTGTCAGCCAGTAAGTTATGCGCTACACCTCTGAACTCCCACAAAATTTATAATTGGAGTAAAGTAATTTCTTGGCACAGTGTTCCTGTCGTCGTACGGAAGAAATCCCGGTCGCGTGCCGCCCAAAGCCGGCGCAACCTCTGAGGAAAACCGTGTCGATTCGGGGTGTGTAGCGAACGCAAGTGACTCACCCTGCCAACAGAGGGGTGGGCAAAAACACGACGACCAAGACAGTCGCAAAGAAGGTCCAAGCTGTGTGGACGACTAGTGTACACTTGGGGTTGTGCGAGACGAAACATCCTAAGTCGTGTTGGAATCTGCTTGCATCGTCTGTGAAGTATCTACAGCAACTCTGTCACTGCTTGAGTGAGCTGCTGCAACTAGTGCATTGGTTCTCCCGATGTATTGATTATGTTTTAAATCTATAGCATTTGCATGTTCCACGCTTAGAGGTTTAAATGGGCTGATTCCAGAAATTATTCCAATCACCCCCCCACCCCCCCCCCAAGATGACTCTGGGAATCCCCACACCTTCTTCTAAAAAAATGCTGGAATCCCTAGTGAAATCCCAAAAGTGCATGGGAATTACCGCATCATGAATCCAAAAGAGCATGGGAAAATCCCGCAGCGAAAATCGGAAAAAGCATGTCCATACTTTTTAAAGCTGTCCATCTTTTTATCGAGTAGTAGCTAAGCAAGATGACTCTGGGAATTCCCATGGCTTTACCTATCCACTTAAAAAATCCCATTTCCCAAAGAATACTATCACTTAGTAGGCTGACCAAAGATGATTCTGGGATTCCCCTACCTTTTTGGCACTGACTACATCCCATTTTTCCCATTTCCCACATGAAAACTCACTCAAGCGGGTTGACCAATGATGACTCTGGGAATTCCCACACCTTTTGCATTGACTAAATCCCATTTTTCCCATTTCCCACATCACTTTAGAAGATGACTCTGTGAATTCCCATACCCTTCCGCTGACTGCATTTTCCCATTTCCCACATCACTAAGACGACTGACCAAAGATGATTCTGGAAAAATTCCCATGCCTTCTTGCCTTCTTTATATCTCCTCTCTCTTGTTTCCTCCTCTCTGCTATCGCCCCTCTCTCCCTCTCTTATCTTTTTCTTCCTTCCCAATATTCTTTCTCTGCCTCCCCTAAATCTCCCCTTCCCTTTTCCCCTTCCCTCTTTCCCTCCCTCACCCTCTCACTCAATCTCCTCAGATCTCGATCTCCGCTCCCTAAAAAAAACATTTTCCTTTTCCTCTCTCCCCATTTTTTCTGTCCCCTCCTTCCTCTTCCTTGTCCTCTCTTCCCCTCTCTGCCCCTCCCTTCCTCTCTCGCCCCTTCTCTCCCGTCTTGTGGCCTTTCATATCCTCCACTCCTCCATTTTCTCTGTTCGCTTTTCCTCCCTCCCCTCCTCCCTCACCTCCCAATCCCTCCCGTCCCTCCCTCCCCCTCATCTCCGCGCCCCTCACAATCTTTCCTCTCTCTCCTAAACTCACACCATCTCTTCCTCTCTTCTCTCCCCTTTCCCCTCTCTACAATCACCACCCTCACTCCTCTCCCCCTCCTAATTGCTCCCCATCTCTACCCTCCCAGACTTTCTCTCTATTACTATCTCCCCTCCCTCATCCATTTTCCCTTCCCCTCTCCATATGCTGATGCCTCTTCTCAAATCATCCCTCCCTCTGGCCCGCATTACCCTCCCCGTTCCCCCCCTCTCTCTATCCCTGTCTACTTCGCTCCACTCTCATCTCAGCACTCCATCTCACTTCTGCCCCCCTCCTCCATCCTCTCCATTCGCTTTTCCCCTCCTTAATCTATATCTAGCCCTGTTTAGCTATCTCTCTCCCTCTCCTAATCTCGCCCGTCTCTCAATCCAGTCCCTCTCCCCTTTCTTTCCTCTGCTTCCCTCTCTTCACTATCTCTCCTCCCTCTTTTAAGATCTCCTTTCTCCCCTATCCATTTTCCAACCTTTCCCTCCCCTCCCCTTCCTCTTTGGCTTCTCTCCTCATCGCTCTCTCTCTCATCTCTTGTCTCCTTTCACCCCCCTTTCATATCCCCTCGCCCCCTCTCTACATCCCCCCGCCCTGGCTTCTCTCTTTTTTCCCTTCACCCCCCTTTCTCCTTCCCTCACTCTTCCTCCTCTCACTCTTCTTCTCTCCTCAATCTCTTTCTCCAAATCTGTACTTATAATCTTAACCGTGGTGGTTTCCTTAACTTGCCCCTCTCTCCCCATTATCCGTCTCCTAATCTATCTCTCCTCCCCTCTCGATTTCTCTCATATATATATTATATCTCTCAAAAGTATTAGTATCCATATCGCAATTAACATAGTATAAATGTACGAACAGAAGAGAATGACAGTCACACGGATTTTTTTCTGCACAACTGCGTTTCAATTTATATATCATCAGGTGCAGAGTGTTCTCCTTTTATTACAAAAAGGAAACTGTAAACAAGCGAAACAGTATTTGCGTTGGTGTGCTTACGGAAACGTTATGCGTACGCTGATAACCAACGCGTAATAAGTTACGCTGAGAGTGAAATCCGCATATAACTTTATACACATTGTAGCTATACATAATGAATACAAAGTAACTACAAAATTCAATACACATGTTAAGAGCGTGTTTGACTACAGAAATAGAAGATTTTCCGCCCGCCGCTCAACGTTTATTTTTGTCATCTGCTTTCACCTTGTAAAGGGGTGCGACGGTGAATTTGGGCAGTGTCCCAGTGTTGAGAGCACACTCGTCGATATGTTGGCTGAGTTTAATTTGACGGGTACTGGGATCCCTTATTTGTTGCTTATGAACTCTAATTCGAGAATTAAGCTGATCACCAGTTTGGCCAATGTAGTGTCTTACATCCATTAATGTTACATAAATGAGATTTTTGCTTTTGCAATTCATTGGATATCTTATTTTAATTGGATATCTTAGGGGAATTATATATATAATATATTATCCCCTCCCTTCATGTATACGACCTTAGAGTGCCAGTAGCATTAATTCATTTATCCCTTGTATTTCATCGATTTAATTATCTTTATGTATGTAAAAAATGTTTTCTAAATAATAACCTTGTAAAAATTCCCATGTTCTACTGGAAAACGGGCATTCGGGGACAGAGGACTCAAGAAGTAGGGGTCTGGTGAGAGAAAAAACAAAGCCTCAAAAGAAGGGGTTTGGGGACAATAATTTGAAAAAAGGAAATATGCCCAAAAGGGGTCTTTTTAGAAAATTTCACACAAAAATGGGGTCTTTGGTGGCAATTGGTAAAATTAAAACATATATGGGGTCTATTTAGCTGAGGTGACAATTTCAAAATATATGGGGTCTTAGGGTGACAGTGATGCTGAAAATCGGGGGTCGTAAACAGCCTTATCGTCTCCTACCAGGAGGGGAGTCAACCCCCCCCCCCCCCCATAGAATTCATATATGAAAAAGGAAAATTGAAGTTGAGATTTAAAATTTACCAGTTGCAAGCACAAAACAAAATAAAAAACATACATGAAACAAATGATGCTAGGCCTAGGCCTACCTATTGTGTAAAATTTTTCATCAACCAGTGGGAAAAGATGTGAATGAGTGGTGAGGGGTAATATTGCCTATCCAAAAATTAATCCAGCATGTAAAATACTACAGCAGAGCCTCTGTCAACGGTTTTGACCTGAACGTGAACTGTGACAAGAGGGCAGTTCGGCGTTGTATAGCAATAGAGGTTGTGGCCTGTGTCGTCATCAACCGATAAATGCTGAACTTTGCTTCAACAGGATCAAGAAAACCGCGTTACTGCACATGTATTGGTGATACAAAAACAAGATTATTCCCAAGGGTGCACGCAACATTAAATTCAATGGACTGCATTACGGTATACGACACCTGTTCGATTCTTTTGTTCCTAGCCAAACGATTAAAACAGGCACAAACTCTATGCGGAAAACCACAATGCAAAACCACAAGGTCTCACCATCACAGGTCGCCAATAGTTCAGGCAGCAGATGTCACCATATTATCACTACTGCGATAATTTGAAAACTTTGATTTTTCAAGTTCATGTGTTCAAGGACGGGTGTCTGGAAACATAAGACATATCAAGACCCGAAGACCTTAAAGACCAAAGGAACCTAAGAAATAAGACTAAAAAAGAAACTAGTCGTAGAATGGAAATTGATGTCTTGTCTGCGGTCTTATGTTTCCAGACACCCTATCGGGTGTCTGGAAAACAAAGACCTAGACATAAGGACTCAAATATGACAGAATAAAAGAGATCAATGTCAATCACTCAACCAATTAATCATTAATTCCATCTATCAATCTTCCAATATTTCATTACTTCAAGACTAAAAAAATAACTTAGTCGTAGAAAATAAAATTTATGGCTATGTCTCGGTCATTTGTTTTCCAGAATCAGTGTTGGTGTCTGGAAAACAAAGACCTAAAGCCATAAGACTCAAAAAATACTTAGTCGTAGAACAAAATCGATGTCTTATGTCTGCGGTCTTTGTTTTCCAGATCGTGTTGTGGGTGTCTGGAAAAAAAAGACCTAAGACATAAGACTCAAAAAATTATCTGAAACAAAATCGTGTATTATGTCGTCGGTCTTGTTTTCCAGATCCGTGTTGGGGTGTCTGGAAAACAAAGACCTAAGACATAAGACTCAAAAAATTAGTCGTAAGAACAAAATCGATGTCTTATGTCTCTCGTCTTTGTTTTCCAGATCGTGTGGGGTGTCTGGAAAACAAAGACCGAAGACATAAGACTCAAAAATATTTAGTAGTAGAACAACACGATGTCTTATGTCTTCGGTTCTTATGTATTCCAATGACTTGTGGGGTGTCTGGGAAAAAAGACCTTAAGAATAGACCAAAATATGACAGATTAAAAAAATGAGTCAATGTCAATATAGAGCAAAATATTGTTAGAAGAAAAGCTAAAATCACGTTATTTACATTTGATGATTTAGATAATTTGTCTATTGCTCTTTTAAAGAGACATGAGATTTCCAGGAAGAAGAGCCCCCCATTTTTCTCGAACCCCGGCTTTTTTACATAGTTGAATTGCTTTCCAATGTAATTTAGATCACACCTGAAGTGAATTAGCGAATACGGCCGCCTTTATGTAATAAGATGATAAATTTAGTAGTTTCTGTCGTGCCCGACATTGAAAATCAAAGCAGGATTTTCTATGGGGAACGAGTACGATAGCAGGCAATTGCAAGTTCAAAACAAGGTTTGCGGTGTTCTTTTGCACAGTTGTCCAATAAAACCTTCGAAATGTTCCCGGTATAGGTGATCTCAACAACGTACAGGTGAAATTGAGAGAAATTCGTATCCAAAAAATCTCCTCCTGTCACTTTAAACTACTATGGACTTATTATAGTATTTAATGTTTTACTTACACTTTAATTGTTAAAAATTTGTTGACTGGTGTACCTGTAGGGGTTAAGTGGGTAAGCGAACACCATTGATTGAAGCCAATATAGTCCATGGTTAAAACAAGGGTTGGTATAGTAATTCATAAAAGTGAAGCAAAAACTCTAACTATACACTGTTTTTCTCATGGTGAAGTTTGTAATCTCGTCCTTTCATAAACTTAATCATGGACGTGCCCCCTGTGGTTCATGATTTAATTGTGAAGGAAACCTAGTCCTGTTAAACTATTAAACCCCTTTCTCTCTCTTCTTGTAGAACGATAGTCATCCAGAAAATATATGTTCTGAATATTCATTTTCACTAAAAAGTTGTTTTTTGAATTCTCGCGAGAATGTGCAGAGATTTTCATATTGGTCAGTATTACATTTGAATTAAGTTCAAAGGCAGGCTAACACCATAGGGTGGTAATCACGGTCTCCTATTTTCGCAATATAGTGAAATCGCTGCATTCGGGATTACCCGGACTTTTCCCACTTTGCGAATATTTTATCTGGTAACATTGTGAATGTGTTTTTACTTGTCAGTTTTGCAATTTTGATATATTGAAATAATTATGCCCTGAAAGGGCCGGAAAAAAATGTGTCAATCACTCAACCAAATCCTCAACAATATTCCATCAACATGAACAATCAAATTAAACACACAATATCAATCAATCACCAACCTTGGTTATTCGTTAAAAAAAGATGTGAAGGAGATGAATGAGTTTTATGTTTATGTATACTGTACAATTCCCAGCCAGCCCACCAAGTAAAGGCAAATTGAAAAAAAAAAACAGTGGATTAAAAAACATTGTACATTCCTACACGTTATCATGTTATTATCAATAAATGTTATGATTGTTTTAAAGGGGCATTTCGTGATCCAAAACCTCGTCTCCCCGACTTACCTAAAAAAGTGGATTTCATATCATCTGAACCGTTAGCCTTTGCAATTCACGTGACCTAATCTCAAGTGCAAATTACTTCGTATCTGTAAGAAATTTTTCCCCCCGCAATTTTGTATTTACTGTCCGGAATCGGACAGAAATTACAGCCCAGTGACCTATGGGAACCGTGGGAAACAAGCAATTGCCCGTAACACAAAACCAACGATCGTGATCACCTCACATTTTGTGAATAAGCTTTCTACAGACGGGATCCTGCTTACAGAGATATCTAGTGAACAATAAATAACGAAGTGCTGAAATCACGAAATACACCTTTAAAAAAAGAGGACTATTTTCTTGACAAAATATGCGAGCCACGCACATGTCCAATTTACTTTGAACCGCCGCGAAACCAGAGTCAGTCGACTACAGATCCGTCGGAAAACACATTTTATGGGAAAAGACCGCCAATTCCGGTTTGTGGTTAGCAGGTATAACTAATCTATTTTGATACATTTGTGAGTTGCTAGAGGCTGGCCACAATCGTCGGGACAATGGAGACTTTAAATAAAGCGGCCTCAAGAGCCTGCGCTCAAGAGAGCAGGTTAGGACATGACCAACCAACGGCACACAGGCAAATTCAAAACGGCATCAACTCCGGGTGCTAGTCTGTTTCAAGACTTAAACGGTAGGAGGGGTCTTCGCATATCGACGGTTACACACAGACTTAACTAAGACTAGCCTGGTCACGGAATATTTAAATCTAATGATCGTATGGAAATTACATTATTTGCAGCGGGTTAAATCCACTAACCCCGGACGATTTTGGAAGCCAATAATTTTCTTAATTGATCATGATATTACTAAGATCTTTTGAACAAAGGTTTAAGAGATGATTTTGTAATGTCACTGGACCGAGAACTGCCATAGTAAATGCACGTAGCAGGTTCACAAACATTACGTTTCGCAATCCCCAATGCCCAAATCGAGCCAATCGTGTCCTACCCCACTGCATGAGAGTGACCTTTCCTTTATTGCTTAATTCCAAGGCGGTGGCGGCAACAGTTCATTTTATTAGAGGAAAACTCACCAAAATGTCAAAAGAAATTAACAAGCAAACGGAGTGCAAAACCACCAAACACTTTGGGTGCTTGATGTGCGGTCTGTTATGGGTGTTCCCATGACCCACATACACCTCGTCCTCGTTCGTTATATACAAAAAAAATCAATAACCATTCCAGCGGAGTTGATTCTTCAACTCCAAACGGTTTGAATAAGAAAATTTCCTTGACAACATATAAAAATCAGAATTTTCGTCACGATTTCACTTTTACGTGTTAACCAATGGCGACGACTAAAATTTGGATTTCTGGCCGCCCTCCCCTGCTTATTCTCTGATCTTACGTCTTCGGTCTTAGTTCCAGATGATATATAGGGGGTCTGAAACATAAGACGAAGACCTAGACAGGGAATTAACAAATTAAAGAGGGGCCAGTTGATTCACCGAACCATGTTCCCTCCATGAGCGCAGCTAGTTGTGATTTCATTGTCAGGGCCGGCGCAAGAAAAAGAGAGGGGGAGAGAAAGAGAAGGGGAAGAGGGATAGAGGGAGAGATAGAGAGAACGAGAGAGAAAACGAGGGAAGGGATATCGTGCGAAAGTGGAATTGAATGTTTCGTTGTCTTAAAAAGTATGGGTATTCAAAATTAGGTAATATCAATGCGCGGATCCAAGAACCGTCGTCCCTCCCCCAAACTCGCCGAAAAAAAATCAATGCAACAAGACACTTAGGCACTTTAGATTTATAGGAAAAAAATTCTTAGTAACCCATAAAATTTTTAACAAATTTTCGCGGTTAAAAGGAGTAACGAGATATTTCAAATAACAGGTGTCCGAAAAAAAATGAAAATTCTGATTTCTGCACTAATGTAAGGCTTTCTATCAAAAAAAAATATGGCCCAAGCGAAATGGACTAATTTGAGAATCATTTTACTTTGTTACAATAATTGTACTAAATTTCGAATTGACTATATTTTACAGCCTATTGTTTTACATTGAAATTAAGCAAATCAAAATCGCCTTTGTTTTTCACTTTCAGGCAGTTCTGTAGGCAAATACAACGTAGAATTAGATTGGGGGTCAGATCTAAATGAAATCACTACTGTAACACAATATATGGATGGCCCCAAATCTTTTGTTGCCACCTATAGGAGTTGTAGACCCGATTTCAATGCAGGGCCTATCGTGGGTTTGTTCCTGTATGATTTAAATGGGGGTACATATGGAAACTCTTCCAAGCATTATAGGGACACTTGAAAAATATTTTCAAATTGTCAACTTTGCAGAGGAAATGTGTTGTGGAAAACGAACGTTGCGAAGGTTTCGAGCCTCGCACTCGCACCTCGTGTAGGTGCTATAGGAACTCTCCACGATTGAACACCATGGGCATTATGAGTACGTGATTAATACAAAAAGAAATCAACTAAATTATACTTTGTACTTTGATCACACCAATTATAACGTAAACAACTTACAAATTAATTTCACACTGTGTCGATTCAAATTTGCATGAGAAAATGCGTTTTGGACGCGAACATTGCAAGGGGTTCCGCTTCGGGGGGGGGGGGGGGGGGACCACACCTCGCGTCGCTTGCCTATCTAGAAAACACAATTTCCCGGGCCCTTATAGGGACGCACCGCTAGACAGACTTTTCAAGGGTGGTTGATTTTTTTTTTAAACACCCACCATAGGAGCAAAGAAAACCTTTCCCCACTTTCAGTAACAAAAACAAACAAAAAAACAAAAACAAAAAAAACTTTACCCACACCTTATTAAAGAGGTTAAAAAAAAACTTGCCCCGTGGAAACACAGAAAAAAATGCCATGTTACTTAAATTGGAAAATACTACAACCTATAAAATTTTCAAATTTTTTTCGCGCTACGCGCCGTTTTAAAAAGTAATTACGGACCTAAGACCTAATTTTAGTGTAGTGTTCTGCAGATTTGAGAAATGACGACCATTTGTTCATGAACGTGGGACGTGCTTCCCCCCTTTCAAAAATTAGGCCCATTAATCCACTGAGAAATTAATTACTAGTAGTCAAAAAAAGGTTCTTATTTGACTAATTAAAAATTTTTCATGCAAAATCAATGGTGTTATCATTCATAATAGTGCACAATGCTGGAAACATGTTTTACACTTCCCAGATTTTAAATTAGTTTTAATGATTACAAAAATTTTCATTACCCTAAAAATTTTAACAATTTTAAAATTGACAAATAATGACTGACGAATTTTTAATTTGTCAAATGACAATTAATTGACTAATTAAAGAAGAATTAGACTCATCAAATGACTAGAAGTAGTTTTTAGTCCAAGCACAAAAATGATGAATTTAAGGTACATTGGTCATTTGATAATTAGCTCATTTGACAAATTTTGTAATGAAAAAGTCCAAACTTTTTCAAGTTGTAGAAATATTTAGTATGAAATGTATTCCGAAAATCTTTAAAAAAAATTCTTTTTAATTCAAACCACTTTTTAGCACAATATTTTGTGGGCTATAAATAATGTGCATGGACTAATATTTAATTAGTCAAAAAAAGGACACTTTTTTGACTAATAATTCTCCAGTGGCAGTTTTCGGTATCTTTTTCAGACGTTACTCAAAATAGGCATAGAGTACTATTTTTTATAATTAACTTGCAATTTAAATTGGGTCTATCACTAATAAGTAGAAAATATGCTTGAAAACAAAGTACTCCTTAGTTTCGCCCGCACCAACACCGCATCGTTACGCGGCACATGCAGCTGAATGCGGCAATTAATCAGGCAAAGACAACCCAAACAATTGATTTTTGCTTGCACAAAACGGTTGTTCATGCAGTATAAAATAATTTGTTACCATTACAATATTTGCCATGATGAACATGTGTTTTGGATAAGGAACATTGCAAGGGTTTCGCATGTGAATGCATTCATCCCACGGGTCCGGCTACATCCATGATACTTTGTATATAATGTTAACACAAACCACATCAACTATATTTACTTTTTTTAAAAACGTTGATCATACCTATAAGCATTATTCAAATTGTTCTATCAAATTTGCATGGGAAAATGTGTTTTGGAAAGCGAACATCGCCAAAGGTTCCGCCCTTTGCGCGGGAGGGGGACACCCCCTCCCGCACCACCCCAGACAGCTTTATATACCAACTTTAATGATATATGAATTTCCATGAACACTTTATGCGTAGTTCAAACCAAAACTTAAAACATCAAACTAGTATTTACTTTTTAAAAACGGTGATCATACCTACAGAGTGAACAAAAAAATTTACACTTTTTGTCTTAAAATTTCTCAAAGTGGGTGGACATATCAAATTCCTTTGAAGATATTTAGTACCTACAATATCGGTTAGAACCTGTTGTGCGCCGGCCCTGATTGTGCGTAATGCGGAGGCATAGCGTATTTTCATGTTTGCTGTAATCTATCTATTTGGAGTACTGTTGTGCGTTGCTATATTAAATGAGCTTGCCCATCGTCTGAAATGGGGCGCTTTTAAATAAAGCGCCCTCAAGGGAGTGACCTTTCTTTATGCTGAAAGAGGTTAGGATCTAAGTCTTCGGTCTTGGGTTTCCAGATGCCTATATATGGGTTGAAAACCTAAGATGAAGACATTAAGACACGGAAATTAAACAATAAAGGGGAAGGGGCAGTGTTCACCGAAACATGTTCCCTCGTGAGCCAGCATGTCCCAGAGGCCTAGTTGTGATTTCATTGTGCGTAATAAGGGGGCATAGCGTATTCTGTCACTATAAGATATAAAAAACCTAATGATTTCAACACTCATGGACAAGACGGATAACGCCTGAATGATGCATATCCATGATTCACGAGTCTAGTGTCGTGAATAGGAAAGCACGCAAAATGGCGAATAGGAAAAATGGACACTGTCAGAGCCCTGCTAGATATCGTTCACCTTCAGCTTCTTTCTTATTAAGTTATTTGCTAGAGCAAATGATCGATTAATTGGTTGAGTGATTGATTTGATCTATTTTATAGGCTATCTATGTATTTTTAGTCTTACGTCTTGCGTCTTAGTTTCCAGACACCCACACACAGTCTGGAAAACAAAGACGGAAGAACTTAAGACATCGATTTTGTTCTACGCTTAAGTAATTTTTTGATCTTATGTCTTAGGTCTTTGTTTTCCAAGACACCCACACACGGATCTGGAAACATAAGACCGAAGACATAAGACATCAATTTATTTCTACGCACTAGTATTTTTGTCCCCGCCGCCGAGTTCGGGAACGGGGACTATGAAATGAGCAGCGTCCGTCCGTTAAAGTCCGTCCGTCCATCCGTGACAAAAATGTTAACACATGTTGTATACGATTTAGGCCTATCTGGAGTTCTGTAAGGGTGGCAAAGATGTAAACTTGGTGAGAAGAAGCGGGTTGAAGAGTTCTCGACCCGATTAGATTGTGGCCGTAAAAATATGCTAATTAAGTATCTAATTTGCATAATTTTATGAGAATTTTCCTGACAAGGCCTATGTACAAAGTTTTCTGGAGTTCCAAAGGCCGTATAAGGATGTAATTGGTGCGAAGGAGCGGGCTGAAGGTTATTGAACTGCTGAGATTTTGGGCTATTTCGGGCAAATTGAGTAGGCAAATGAGCTAATAATATGCAAAAATCAGCGTAATTGCTATCTTTTTGCAACGGTACATCGGTCTACTCAATTCCTGCGCTGCATGATAGCCTATCATGGGTCACATCTTTTTTTGCAATTGGGAAAGTATTGATACCTGCGCGTGGTATGGAAATGAGCTATTAAATATGCTAATTGCTGGAATCTCTGGAACGGTACATCGGATCTGCGAAAATTCCTTCGCTACATGAGACTACTATTTCTATAGGGGAGGGGTGAGGATGGGGGGTTGTGGTGTTGCGTGGTGTTGGTGAGGGGGTTGGGGTATTGCGGGTTGGGGGAGGGTGGGGTGTTGCCAGGGTGTGCAGGGGTTGGTGAGGGGGTTGTTGTGTTGCGGGTTTGGGGAGGTGGTGGGGTGCATGGTGTTGGAGAGGGGTGGGGTGTTGCATGGTGTTTTGGGAGTGGTGGGATGTGCAGGGTGCTGGGGAGGGGTGGGAAGTGTTCGGGTGTTTTGTGAGGGGATGATGGTGTTGCTGGGTGTTGGAGAGGAATGGCGGTTTTGGGCTTTGGGGTGGGGTTGGGTGTTTAAGGAGGGTGCGGTGTGTGGGGGTGGTGAGGGCATGAGGGTGGTTTTTGGGGAGTTGTGTGGGTGTTAGAGAGGGCCGTGGTGTTTTGCGGGGTGTTGGGGAGGGGGGTTTTTTGTGGGGTATTGGGGGGGAGTGGGGTTGTTGTTTTTTGGTGGTTTCTTTTTGGGGGTGGGTGGAGTGTTGCAGGGTATTGGGGAGTGGTGGGGTGTTGAGTTGCATTTATTGCATTTTCTGATCGCAACCATTCGGCGTGGATATATTTTACGCATCGCGTAATACGAGTTCGCCTGTTTATTCTTGAAGTAATGATATAGTGGAAGATCTGATAGATGGAATGAATGATAAATTTTTGGTAGTGATGACATTGATCTAATTTTATATCTGTCATATTTGAGTCTTATGTCTTAGGTCTTGTTTTTCCATGCAACGCCCCACGGATCTGGAACAAAGACCGAACATAAGCCATCGATTTTGTTCTACGACTAAGTACATTTTTGAGTCTTTTCTTAGGTCTTTGTTCCAGACACCCAACGACTGATCTGGAAAACAAGAGCCGGATGACATAAGACTCCGATTGTTCTACTAACACTAATTATTTTGTGAGTCTTATGTCTTAGGTCTTTGTTTTTCCCAGACAACCCACACCGGAGTCTGGAAAAACAAAGACCGAAACAGAAGACATCGATTTTTGTCTAACGACTACGTATTTTGTGAGGCTTATTCTTAGGTCTTTGTTTTCCAGACACCACACACGGATCTGGAAAACCAAGACCGAAGACATAAGACCACGAATTTTGTTCTAAGACTATTTTTAGTCTTATGTCTTAGGTCTTTGTTTTTGCCCAGACCCCCCACACGGATCTGGAAAACAAGACCGAAGACATAAGACCTCGATTTTGTTCTACAACTAAGTATTTTGTGAGTCTTATGTCTTAGGTCTTTGTTTTCGCAGACACCCACACACGGATCTTGAAAACAGACCGAAGACATAAGACATCGATTTTGTTCTAGGGCTTATGTTTAGTCTTATGTCTTAAGTCTTTTGTTTTCCAACACCCACACACTGATCTGGAAAAGAACCGAAACATAAGACAGCGATTTTGTTCTACGACTAAGTATTTTTTGAGTCTTATGTCTTTAGGTCCTTTTGTTTCGTGCAGACACCCCACACGGATTCTGGAAAACAAAGACCGGAGACCTAAGACATCGATTTTTGGTCTACGACTACGTATTTTTTAGTCTTATGTCTTGGTCTTTGTTTACGCCAGACACACCACACACGTGTCTGGAAAACTAAGACCGAAGACATAGACATCGATTTTGTTCTACGACTACGTATTTTTAGTCTTATGTCTAGGTCTTTGTTTTCCAGACACCCACACACGGATCTGGAAAACAAAGACGAAGACATAAGACATCGATTTTTTCTATTCGACTAAGTATTTTTATAGTCTTTATTCTCAGGTCTTTTTGTTTTTCCAGACACCCACACACGGATCTGGAAACAATAAGACCGAAGACCAATAAGACATCGATTTTGTTCTGACTATGTTTTATGTCTTATGTCTTAGGTCTTTGTTTTCCAGACACCCACACACGGAGCTGGAAACAAAGACCGAAGACATAAGACATCGTTTTGTTTCTAAGACATTTTTAGGTCTTATGTCTTAGTCTTTGTTTTCCAGACCCCATCACACGGAATTGGAAAACAAAGACCGAAGACTGACATAAGACATCGATTTTGTTCTACGAACTAAGGTTATTTTTTAAGTCTGCTGGTCTTAGGTCTTGTTTCCAGACACCCACACACGGATCTGGAAAACAAAGACCGAAGACTAAGACATCGATTTTGTTCTACGCCTAAGTATTTTTTTTAGTCTTATGTCTTAGGTCTTTGTTTTCCACGACACCCACACACGATCTGGAAAACACAGACGAAGACATAATACCATCGATTTTGTTTCTCGACTAAGTCTTTTTTTTTTATCTTATGTCTTAGGTCGTTGTTTTCAGACACCCACACACGCATCTGGAAAACAAAGACCGACGACATAAGACATCGGATTTTGTTCTACGACTAAGGATGTTTGTTTGAGTCTTATGTCGTAGGGTCTTGTTTTCCAGACACCCCCGACAACGGTCTGGAAAAACAAAGACCGAAGACATAAGCCATCGATTTTGTTCTAAAACCTATTTTTAGTCTTATGTCTTAGGTCTTTGGTTTTCCAGACACCCACAACACGGATCTGGAAAACAACACCCGAAGACATAGATCGATTTTTTTCTACGACTAAGTATTTTTTGGTTTATGTCCTAGGTCTTTGTTTTCCAGACACCCCACACGGATCTGGAAAACAATACGAAACCCTAAGACATGCGATTTTGTTCGACGACGTAAGTTTTTGTTTAGTCTATGTCTTAAGGTCTTTGTTTTACCAACAACCCCACACACGCATCTGGAAAACAAGACCCAAGACATAAGACATCGATTTTGTTCTACGACTAAGTATTTTTTGAGTCTTATGTCTTAGTCTTTGGTTTTCCAGACCACCCGACAAACGCAATCTGGAAATACAAAGACCGAGACATCACATCAATTTCAATTCTCATACTGAAGTTATTTTTTAGGTCCTTATGTCCTTAGGTCTTGTTTTCCACACCCACACACGCATCGGGAAAACAAAGACCTAAAGAACAAAGACATCAATTTCACTTCTACGACTAAGTTATTTTTAAGTCTTATGTCTTAGGTCTTGTTTTCCAGACTCCCCTATAGGGTGTTGGAAACATAAGAACCGAAGGCATAAGACATCAATTTCATTCTACGACTAATTATTTTTTAGTCTTATTCTTAGGTCTTTTGTCTTAGTCTTCGGTCTATGTCTTATGTTTCCATACACCCCTATGATTTATAATGTACACTGGTTAGTTATTGTTAGAGAGACGGGTATTTGTCACACAACCCGAATCGTGGAGGTTGTACCCTGGCGACACAATGGCCCAACATACCGGGCCCATTGTAATATCTTGAGCTCATGGTTTGCTGAGTCTATACATATCCTTGGTCTCTGAATATTGGGACAGAAATTGAGGTTATATTTATTTATTTTTAAGAAAAATTGCAGTTTTATGTGCGGGAGCCATACAGTTATGTGATTGTAATAATTTATTATGATTTTTCAGACTTGGTTTTCCCTTCCCCTCGATGGGGACAACAGATTTGTTATACCGTTGTTATAATTGGCCACGCCCATTCCTACAGTGAGTCCAGGATTTGCTCTCTTGCATTCAAGGTGGTAAGCCTAATGATCAATATGTGGATCCAGGGTTTTTCGATACAACTTAACTTCCGGTTCTCGAATTTAGGAAATCTGGATCAACCCATTTCCATAAATAGTTTGTGAAAATAAAAAATCAGTGGTGAATACATGCACTAAAATGCTCCAAGCCTGCTTCTAATTTACCATGCAGCGTGGCATTTGTTTTACGGGGAGTATTGGGTCTTGAAGCAGTGACTTTGAATGATTTTTTCTTAATTTACCCTAATAAGTGGTTTGTTATGTTATACATCATATTATAGCCACATTCAGCAAGTTTTAATCCCTTCCAATTTTTGCTCTGGTTGCCATGGTAACCACCGTAAGGCCTCTGATTGGCCAAATTGACACCAATGAGGAATGCCGCAACTTTTCAAAAGGATGAGAACTATACACAGGAACCACATATGCCTTATTGATTGACATCACATCACCCGGTGATCAAAGCGCTCCAAATCGGTTTGTGACTTTTGCAATCTATACTACTGTGCAATCTATTTTGATTTAGTGAGTGTGTGCTCTAGTGACGAGGCTATGTGTCGCCATCGCCGACTCGTGTGTCCACGTTTGACAACTGCCCTCTATCGCCTGTCTGTAATCACTGACGCTCTATATCGAGGTCAGTGGTCTGTATCACTCAACTTACGCTCTGGTATCACTGACCTTGCTGCGCTGTGATTGGTCCAAAAGTAATAATTATTACAGACCCGACAGATGGCCCCCGGTATTGCATGACGAAATCCCGTACAGACGATGGCGGCCAAGCCTCTTCAATATAGCCGCTATAATCAGTATTATATCTGACACTAATTTATCAGCTTCGATGCTAAAGTTATTATCAGGATGTTTTGAAAAACAAATTGTTGGACGGAATCTTTTTGGCATGTACTAGAACAAATAAAAATAGCCAAGGACCTTTGCCGTTGTGACGTTCCCTCACACATCTGAAAATCAGGCCCATGATATAGCATATGAGAAAGTCCACTTCAAGGATACCAGTAAATATGTTGGTTAGTACATTTTCCGAGCTTCGCTTTTCTTAAGGGTCATTTGTGATCCACAACCATGTCCCCGCTTGCCTAAAAATTGAAACTTTTAATATCACTTTTCCTTGTTTTAAACCCCATCCGGCCCGTATCAGGGGGTGCGGTCGACTCCCCCCAAAAAATCCACAAAAGGGGAAAAGTACCTTTTTGTCGATTTGTTTTTGATAAAAGTCCACAATTTGAGAGGAAAATAGAAACAAAAATTCCACATTTATAGATGAGATGTTCAAACGTCCAAAACAGGACCAATTTAAGGGGGTTATGTCCATGTTTCCAAAAAGGACCCCCTCCCCACGCCTTTCAAATCATATTAGACCATTGGCTATGCAGTTGACACTCCGCAACAATAATACTTTTTTATATTGAATTATGTATTTTATAACTCAAATCTCCAGAGCGGTTCCAACAGCTATTGAGGTCACAGCGATTTTATTGCTAGAGATTTGCGTTATCCGCCAAAAACTTACTGTAAATGATTTGGCTTCCATTGTGGCTAATTGGCGGGTATTTTCAGGGTTTAACGAGTTTCCCTTTCTCATTATAGAACTGGTCGAATCTGAATAATCTATAGCAATTTTCACGACGTTGTACAAGTTTATCTTTTATCGATAGTGTTATCGTGTTTTGTTGATCGATCACTGTTCGTGTTTTTCGTTCGCTTCCATATTGGTTTACGTACGATTGGCAATTATTAAAACCTGTTCATTGCGTGTGTGTTCCCAGTCGCTGTGGCTATATACGTTCTGAACTTTATTAATGTTAAGTATTATTTGAAATTTATCCAAATTGGGTTGTATGCTATAGATTTCATCTTCAGAACAGTTTCAGACGATAGTGGCATGTGTATGGAAATATAGCGGTTTTTGTTTGTTTTGTTTTGTTTTTATTTTATCTGTTTGTGGTTTGTTTATTTGCATATTGTATCACATCGGTGTTAAACAGCGTTCTAAACCCATGATATTCTCCAGGTCGCAGCGAGCGATTGCGTGCGCTAGATCAGTGTTACGCATTCTCACGCGCAAAAGCCCTCCGCTGCGACTGGAAGTATGTGGAGTGGCGTGGTGGTGGCTTTACGTGTTCAAAAGCAAATGGATCACTGGTGACGTGTTAGAAATGTTCATTGGAAATGTTAGATGTGATGTTGGTGATTTTCTGTTCTTTGCGCAGTTTCGTCGTTGTTATCTTGGATGTCTTTGAACAATAGGGAAGACAACTTGGATTCCTCGTTCATGAGACAACATGAACTATAAAACTTTAAAACGACGCGAACGCCTATTGTTGACCATTCTTAAAAGATAAACCTTTTTGAACAAAGTTAATGTATTTTGGGGGGGGGGGGGTGGCAAATTTCTTTCTTTACATTATCACGTTAAACACCCACCAAGTTTTCCCTGCCTATCTTGTTAAACAATATCTTCAACGCAAAACACCTACCTCATTTGCATAAATGAACGTGTTTTATATTTTTGGGGTAAAAAAGTGAGAATTATTACACCTTCTGCTTCTTCAGTTTATATTGAATAGCTATTCATTTTGTTTGAAATATTGCCTAAAGAATTGTTTCGGAGTTATATTTTAAATTATGCGTTTAAAAATTACAATTTTAGGAAGTAACAAGTAATTAACAAAGAATGTTAATTGGCTTGGTATGTCCACACGTAACCAAAAGACAAGAAGGTTTATTACAGAAACCCACTGTCTCAGTAATGTTCATATTTCATGTCAAAAAACAGTTTTGTGTGTAGAATTCCATTACAAAAAATAATGGTTTAGATCTTTCGTCTTTCAAAAGTTATTGATGTCATACACGGCAATGTCATACACGGCACCGTTTGAAGGACAGAATTTCTGGTCATATTGAGAAGTTACATTTATTATTAGTTACAATATGAATATGATCAGTTTTAAAAAAAACAAGAAAACAACAATTAATTTTAATAAGGACCTGGTTTAAAAAACCCAATTTCCACGGTCTTTTGAAATTTGGGGGTGAAGTTGCAAAATTAGTCAGACTTTGCACTATTTCGCACAGATTCTGCATACTCCGGGTAGCATTGCTCTTTGCAGTTTATTACTTTCAGTAAAGTGTTTGAAATAGTTGGAGAATATGGAAATACTGTACACAAGATTTTATTACAACTTCGTTTTGATGCAACATTAACAATGTCATTATTTTTATTTATAAGTTAATGGAGATGTCACACACGTAACCAACAATGTCCACACGTGACCGTAATATCAATTTGGTAAATTAACCAAGTAAAGTGTGCTTGTTACTTTTAATTACCAACAATTGTTGTAATGACAATTACCAGTGGTCTTTTTAGAATTTTACAGCTGAATGTTGAATTTTTTTTTTTTATATAACCCCTTTTTGTCTGCCGTCCCAAACGTGACCGAACTTATTTGCCCCTCATGGCAAAACCAATCTGGCGAAAGTAGAACAAGTTTTGTTTCGGTTGGACTAAAGGTTATTCATTATACCAAAAGTACTCACAAATGATTATGTTGGCAAAACAGCATTGAGACTGGTTTCTATTTTCGCTAAAGAAACTATTTTTTTTTCGGACTGCATTTTTTGGTAAAAGCCATTGAATGGTGGTTTCTATCCGCAAATTTTAATGCTGATGTCGATTCCAAACTTTGGTCCTCAAACGGATTTTAGGGGAGTGGCCTAATTTGCATAAATTCAAAATAAATCGACAAAGATGAGATACAGTTTTCAAATTTTGCTCTTGGCATTTCTCTTGAAGTTTAACGACAGCAAAAACCATATCCAACACGATTTTTTCTCTAAGCCGCGACTGACCTCTCAGGTAGAAGACTTCCTGCTCAGGTGACGATGAGACGATTCAGATAATTCTTGTCAAGGGGGTTGGTTGCAGTAACATTGACACCACAGATATGCCTCTGTGATTATCACACACTCCTGTTTTCCTTCTTTAAACAGATGGATTATGGAAGCATCTTTAAATCCCGAGGGCAACTGACTCTGTTCCCACATAGCTGAAGAGCTTGTTTGAGTTTCTCACTAAGATATGACCTCCTCTTTGCTATACTATATCTTCACTGGTATAAGCATCTGTTCAATGGGCCCTTGCCATTTGATTTCTGCTGTGACGGTTGACCTCTGCGGTTTCATCCAAGGTAGTTGGATCAGAGAGGAAGTGTTTACTTCCACCTGGAGAAACTGTCTATGGCTTCCCTCATTTATATGGAATTGTCGATTAATCACGTTTTTTGAAGTGCTCTACCTATCTGTCAAGAGTTTTCTTTTTGCTTCTTCTTCTTCTTTTTCTGTGAGGAGTTGTGCTTCCATCTTGCACTTAAGACATTGGTGATGTACCTGATTAATCTGTAATTCCTTAAACGGCTTTGATTGCATTGTAGAACTCTTGCACAATTTTTGCATCAGCATTATGTTTGATTTCTTTCCTTTTGTTCTTCAAAAACCAGGTTCTTTTATTATTGTTCTAAGCCTCGCTGGACCTTCCTGCGAACATCGCAAAAGCGGGCTTTCTTCCTTCGCTTGATTTGAGTTATATAGAATAGTCTCTTGTTGACACGATGTTCTTTCTCATCTAGAGAAACTTGGATCTCGTGGTCAGTTGTTGTGGGGGGTTCGTCAACACAGTGTCCTGTATTGCGGGTAGACAACCAGTATTTCCTTGTGATGTGCATATGTCCTCATGTCTCAACTGTTGTCCCAAATCATCTTCCGATATTTCCACTACAGGTTGAAGTGTCATGTCACGGCGTGTATGTCAAGTGGGGGGAGGGGGGCATCAGAAAATATTAAAAAAATAATGTAGAATAAGAGCTGCACAGGACACTTTACAGGGTAGATGATCGGAACAGGGATAAGAAAGGATCTCGGTCAAGAAGACAAAAAGGATAAGAAAAATGGGACAAACAAAAAAGATTATGAGGTGTGGGTCTTGACGAGGAACAGCGTCACACAGAAGGAGTGGACTCTGCAGTAGGTTACAGCAGCAAATCGATAGTCAAGTCCCTCCAGAGATCCACTCACCCATGGCTTTTGGTTACTTGAACATCTTTTTGTCGTTACTCCTGACAATTATTAGTCACATATGCCAATAACCAATCTGGTGCATCCATGTGGTCTTCTTGCGAGGAGATAGTTGAAAGATGGTATTGTTGATGAGATGGTCATTCTTAGAAATCAGCACAAGTGCGGAGGAGTAACAGGCCGTTGCTATAGTTTCAATATGCCGTCGCCACCAGACATGTTGGTGGACAGATCATACATTCCAGGACTACAATACATTAAGCTGTCAATCGATCCTGTTTAGCGATTGCACAGGGATATTGACAGGTTAAGTATTGTAGTACTGGAATTCGTCTATCCTTCCACCAACATGGCTGGCTAATTGAATACGGTCTATTGCACTTTCCATGCCCGTGACAGGCAAGAGTTTCCCTTCCATTAATTATGGTCCGCTCCAACTCTGCAGTGAAGTCACATAAGATGATTAGTTTATCTGATTTGGGAATAGTAGAAATGATGGACTCCAAGTCCTTCATAGAATTATCTTTGACTTCGTTGAGGATTTTCCATCGTTGGTGCATGACACTGACGACAGGTGGCCTGTTTTTTTGCCAACTAGAGGGAGAGCAGAGTCATCAGCCGATCATTTAATAGCTTTTGGAGAGGAAAGTTTTGGATGACTTTATTTCAAATCCACACCTGCTTCACGACCTCATTTTCAACTACGCCACTCCAAAGAAGGTATAACCAGCTCCATTCATCATTTTCACAATCTGACCTGAATTGGCAAATCAGTTCACTGAGAGCAGCAGTGTCGATCTCATATCTGGCAAGCTCACGTCCAACTTTTTATTTGCCTGTTCTCTCTGGCTTTCTGATCCAGTATTAATCAT
This sequence comes from Ophioderma brevispina, assembly GCA_023653785.1. Taxonomy (NCBI): domain Eukaryota; kingdom Metazoa; phylum Echinodermata; class Ophiuroidea; order Amphilepidida; family Ophiodermatidae; genus Ophioderma; species Ophioderma brevispina. The sequence continues at coordinate 14,983 of JAMKCH010045596.1, read as the reverse complement.
TATCATGTTTTGAGGTTCCAAGTGTGGAAAATATCGGATCCAAAACCTATAATGATAAATTGGATGATTTACGTTACGCCCAATATTAATTGTCTCTGCGATGAGTTTAAATATTGGGCTCGACTGCTTCTCGCCCAATATTTGCACTCATAGCTCCTACCAATTAATTTTGCTTAATCCAATTTTTATATCATAAGTGTCGTACATCCCACGTACCACAATTCGTGGTTGAACTTTTAACTTTTTATTATTTCTGCCCGCTAAAGTGTGATCCCCGTCAGCCGCATCTGCAGGGTAAAAAAGATAAAGCAGACTATGTTTTAGGGCACCTTTCTAGCCCCTCCTCTTGCACGGAGGTAATCAGAGCGATCCTAAAAAGGACTGCTTAGTCGCTCTCAGGTTGCTGCCGATTTCACTGCTGCTCACTGCCAGCGAAAAGCGACCCAATAGCCTGAGCCGCACTGTGTGTAGGTCTGCAAACTGGCAGCCTCCCGGTGTATCCACACCCTTCTTTGGTCGCTCGCCCATCGTCCACATGACTTGAGAGACTGGTGTCCTTTTAATGTTGTTGTCATGACCGCACAAGAAGTAGATTGAGTAACGTTGTGCAGTGTCGACCTCACATAATCCCAGTAAGCAAGACCTGTCAAGACGGCCGGAGAGAGCACCAGATGCGTGGATATTAGCGGTAATAAGAGTCTAATAAGATGGAATAAGCCAGTTGTATTCACTTCCAATGCCTAGCCTATAAGAATGAAACAGAAAGTGTCCAGCATTTGATCCAGTTGCCACCCATACTAATATATGGGATAACTGAGCCGCCAGTTGAGGAGATGGGTGGAGTACCCCTCAGTCATCGGTGATGTTATGATTTTTCCCAGGCTCAGGTCCTCTCGCATGACATTACATTACTAAATGGACAAATAATAACTTAATGATAACTTTTGTCTTCATTAATTTGTCTTGTATTTTAAAAGTGAAAAACCTTAATTTAAAAAAAAAAAAAAAAAAAATAGAAAAATTAATTTGAAAAGCTGATCATTGTTAATTATGAAAACTACTTGGCTTTATTTGTCTTAATGCTAAAAACTCATTTGCAGACATTTTTTAATTTGTCAATAAGACCCTGTTCGTGACAAATGATGGGTTCAGTGTTCTGTCCTAAAAACGAATTAGCATGCGGGCGGAATTATCTGAACAGAAGGGTTATCTCTATAATAAGAAAGAAAGAAATAAATAAAGTTGCCATAAAAGTTGTAACGTGGACTGATTTCTTAGGCAGTGGGCCTTCGAGATGTGTCGTGTAATCCGGCGTCAATATAGGATCAATTCTCTAACGACATGTGGAATACATCGATCACTTTCTCTTTTAATTCCATTCCTAGATTTGAATTTATGTGAGCAACTACAATGGGGTGTCCACGGCACATATAATGATTGCCATTGCCATCTTGAGTACGTTCATCAGTAACTCGGTTTCAAGGAAAATAGAAACTCTGTATTACAGATAGTTGTTTTTTCCCTTCCAATGGAACCACTCAACACATAGAGGAATTTTGGGACGAGGTAATCTATTCCAGTATGCATTAGGGTAGTTCTCCGCTCTGTCCTCCAAAGTAGAGTATAGTATGTAGTAATCCACCCTGCTTCAACTCCATAGGTGAAGGACATTTACTTATAGTGCCCTCAGTTTTGTCCCACTTTTATCGTTACAATATCTGGAAACTATCCCAGATGATTAAATTTCTCCGCCTACAAAGGATATTGCGCCGTCCAATGACCAAAGATCAGCCATAATGAATTATTTAGCTTAAGTCGCCCATACAATTCCCTGCGCGGCATTAATAATTCATCATTAGACTGTTTTAATGTAGAGTCTATGTAAATATTCAATGTGTTGGGTTTTGAATATTCTATTCACTAAAAGACGCATTTTACCATCTACTTATGGTCCTTTCAAATTTGACCATGTCTTTCACAGAACAGTCTTTCCCGCACAACACAAATGACATAATGTAACTTATTATGACAGCGTCGACTCGCGGCTCCACGGTGATTAGAAAGCTAAGGCGACCGAAATTACACTAACTCGACAACCATGCTACCCTTAGTGTAATTCCACGGATCCTTTGTAATTCGCGTTTCTGTGGACAAGTTGGATGGTATAATGGAGGGCGCGGTATTAGGACCGTTATTCAGTGTGGCAAGCTGAAAAATTTCAATTTTTCAGTTTAGCATTATCTTTAACCAAATGGAGCGCTTGAAACCCAGATACATGGCAGAGACCGGGGACAGTCTACTCTTTGGATATACTGTATCCAGATGTTAATTTTCTCTCATTGCGCGTCCTAGTCACAACCGTACGCAAGCCAATCACGCCTCAGCATAGTAACAAGTTGACAACAACCTAATTGTAGATCAACCAATCACGATCGCGTGTAACGATCCAACAGCGTGTATGTGATTGCGTACACTGCAGCAAACGCGTTAGCAACAGCAATACCCCCACGAAAAGGAGAAAAAACTCCTGGACAGAGTAGGTTACTTATGCAATGTACGAATTTGGCTACCGAGCTAAAACCCCGTACACACCCATCGTCGATGTGGCTGTATTTTTTTATCATTTATTATCACAATTTGTTCTAAAGTCCCCAAACCCCTGTTTTAACTGAATTTGAATGTATTCTGCTGAAGAAATTCATTGACAGGGGCGTCCATATTAATGTAAAACAAATGAAAGGACACCTTTATTTTTTTCAGATCTATAACTTGCGACAGCCCATGGTTCACGTTTAGTAATGTCCTGGATTGGGTCAGGATCCATGGCATATTGCCAGCAACGCCTAGAACCCCTTCGTTTTTCTAAAAGCCTTTCAAAATTCCCACCAATACTGTAAGTACTTACCTTGTTAAATATTATAGTATGAAATGTAAATCACAATGTTATCTTGTTGCATTTTATTGTTGTATACAACACCCCTCGTTATCTTTAACTATACGTATTTGTGTCTAACAATTACCCCAACTAATGTTTCATAAATTAGAAGAATTATGTTACTATCTGTAATCGAAGAAACTGCACCCATTGTACATTTTTAATTTACTCTGTCATCTCGGTAATCTCTGTCAATGCTTCCAGATAATTGTGGTTGGTTGCTTTTGTTTTCTTTGACCTGAAGGTCCGCAGGAACTGAATACTCATCCTACTTCAAATCTTTGGTGGGACATTCCATTCCAATAAACAGGGCCAGAAAAAAGAAACACGCACCAGTGACTCATGTGTGAAACTATTGATTTCATTCAGGTCATGAAATAGATTCACACCAGCCAACCTTGAATTTTCTATTACTCTCTGATATACAATGGTATCAATGATGAATCACCACCCACATATTGAAGGCTTTCTGTTCCCTCCTTGTAGACTTGACACAAATTCCCATCATTCTATTTGTTTTCCTCGTCCCTTTAAATATTTGCAATATTATTGTTCTCTATAGTCCGTCTTCTGGTCGGAACATATTTCATTGCTCACGAAATCTCCAGTCTACTTGGTCTGGTGACGCCTAGAAGACCGATGCTATGTTTTTCGTTATGACAGTCCTTCAATTGTTGTGGGTCTAGATTCCGGTGGAATGACTACACTCGTGTCCGTCCTTATAATCAGAGAGGCCAAGACATGTGCTAATGAGACGCACGTGATATTTTGGACAGCTGCTCAACGCGTACGTATCCCCAGAACGAATTAACGGAATTAATGAAATTTTGTTTTTTAACATTTGGAACAGGACATCCTACTCTATAGTGCTAAAACTAACCAGATGATGGTTGATACCTTTATAATCGTTCGAGTACTCACTACCTGACAAGACAAACTCCCAGATCTTGCTGCATGGTGACAAGCATCAAAGGTGAAAACCCCACTAGTACGCCATTTTTTTCAGGTTAGCGTAGGTTTGAGATGGATGGGTGGAGTGGAAGGAGAAGTAGGATTTAAAAGAGAAGGGGGAAGGTGGAAAGATGGGGTAGGGGGGTAGGACAAAGAAAGAGACGTGAAAGGGCAAAAAGGTGTGAAGCATGAAAATTAGGGTTTAAAGAGGTAAGAAGAGAAGGCAATCCCATAACAGAACGGGGTGGTGTTATGGCGTAAGGGAAATGGGAAAGAATCGAGGGGGTGGGGGGGTGGGGGGTGCGGAGTTGAGGGAAAAAAAGGCAGGTGGGTTTTGGGAGGTGTGTAGGGGGGGGGGTGGGGGGGTGGGGGGTGGCGGGTAGGGGGTGCCTTAATGCAGCTGAAAGAAGACGAGGAGGCTAGTGAGGACTCGCAGCGAAAACGAAGAAAATAGGAACAAACAAGGGGGGATATAAATGCATGAGGAAGGGGAAGAGTAAGTAGGGTTGTAGCAGGAATAAAACCAAACAATAATCACGAACGCGAGGGACAGAGGATCGGAACAAGCGAGCGAGAAAGAAGAGAAAGGAAAAATTCTAAGGTCCAAAAAAGATCAGAAAACCAATAGCTGCCCATTAACTTGAGGTTAGTAAGGAGACCCTCCCTACACAACAAGATTCTTACTCATGGTGTAACTCAGAACTTAGGCTACTCCATGTGTACTTGGCAAAGTTGCGAAGTACCCCAGCCCTGGTGGATAGTCACTATGTTTCTATAGCAGTAACCCTTCTATAGTGTACTCTTGCAGTTGCCTGCTAGGTGATGACAGTACCCATGTACCACCAGCAGTGGAGTAACCACTGGCAGCTACTCCTACCGGGCTGCCTCGTAGGCGCTCTTGGACCATAGAGGGCGCAAACATTCCATTGTTGTTCACGACTTTCTGATCATTTTCAACTTAGTAACATCCTATTTGAGTTGAGGCCTCACCAAAATCCATATATAATATTAGTCTATATCTATATATTAGTTATATATATATATCTCTATCATATATATATCGATATATATAATAATAATAGATAATCTTATATAGGAGATATACGATACATTTTGTGTAAAAACAGATAACAATATGTGATCAAACTGTTAAATAAGGACAAAATGACTAATTAATAGCACATAGCGCAAAGCTCACTATCATGGGAGTAACCCACCAGGGACGCCCCCTGGGGGACTAGTGGTTACGATAGGGTACTCTCTCGTGGTGGACTCTCAGTTTCATTACACCATCGGGGAAAATGCGTTTGTAATCTTACTTGAAAATTTTGTTCATTTATTATGTCCAATGTTTAGTTTGCAAGGCATGCAGTGGGTGACGTGATGGGAATGCTTACCGGAAGTCTACCAGGAAGGTGCGTTTAGAATAACAGGTATAAAATAATCACTCACCCACACTAATGCGATATGTTGGCTACCTGAACTCTTTCAATAATGTTTAAGACCCTAAGCAAATATTATGAACTGTTAGAAATCTTCGAAAATTTCCTTGTACATCGGTTAGAAAGGTTTTGTAATTTTTATAGATTTGTTAGGTTTATCAGCCAAATGGGCATTTTTGTCAATTCTTTAACTCGACCAAATTAATAAATAAAAAATTGATAAGGGTAGGGATAAACTAAAGGCTGGTATTCTGAAGGAGACTACCTTTAGACCTATGTTTTAAAACAGGGTTTTAGTCTACATGATTGGACCTTTTTCTTTCAAAATACTGTGAAAGTTATGTAACGGAGAGAACAATTCCTCTGTATGCGGCCACAACAGCCCATTCATGAGGGATTTTTTCCACATTACAGCACATTTTAAGAGTAGTTGGAAGGAAAAAGGTCCACCTGTGTAGGACTAACCTGGTTTAACCCAGGGTAAATTATTGCTCGCCTTTCAGAATACAAGCCAAAAGGGTTTTCGTTCAAATTATGCTCTGAACAAGGTTGTGTGGATTTTCGTCGGGAATTCTCGCTTTGATTTAAAGAGATCCTGTCTGTATCAAGTCACAACCCACGTCAAATCGACTAGTTATACACCACTAACTGGCTGCCGTAAGTATCAAAATCTTTGGTGGCTCCTTCTTGCATGGCAGCTGAAAAAAACTGCTTTACTGCTCTGAAATGCTCTGAAAACGCATTAGTTATATTAAAAGTCGATGGAAATTTCATGATTGCATGGTGAACTGCTCTTACTCAATCTAGTAAAGGCATTTGGACCGTAAATTTGAGGCAATATACTCCTCGCTCATCAATTTCACATCGATCCGTCCGTTTCTAGTCGCAGCGAACTATAGTGTCAGCTATTCTGGGCCGGTCTGACTGAGCGCGAGTTCGTTAACTAAAACATTCTGTCACCATATGTTCAAACTTTGTTATTGGTTATTTTATCTTGTCCTTTGTTGTGATATGTTGTATTTCCTCTGTGAGAATGTGAAAAAACATGCTCAAGTTGCCATTTTTTCCAGAGTGAGTTAGTGGTGGATAAGTGTATAACCCATATGCCATTATGGTTTTCTTCTTTAATGCTGTTTGCCGCATAGATGAACGATAGACTCCACTTGCGTGCTTCCGTTTAGCCTAAATCTATAAAAAAAAAAATTACGCAAATTCCGTCTATTAGGCATGTTAGGTGAAATTGAGTGGGTTGGTTGTTTTTGTTGAGTGGTGGACGCATGTGTTTTCACGGCGCACCATGAGCTCAAACCATTAAAGTGACATGGCAGGGAGGGATAAATGATCATATAATTATTAGTTATCATTTATCAATTATAATTATCATACTGATAAATGTGTATTTTTTTTTCATTCAATTTTTCGCTCTGAATGAATTGCCGAACCTGAGTCAGAAAAAAGTAAGACAGTTCACTCGTACTTTGTTCCATTCCCTTGACGGGCTACATGTAAGTGCAATGGTATAAACATTTTATGTACTAGTGTACACCCTTTCTGTAATTGTCTATCTTGGCCTGAGTGGGATTTTTGTGTTCTGGAACCACCAAGCCCCTGGCTTGTTTTTTAAGGACAGCGCAACGCCGCGCCTCATAAGCATAATGCACATTTTTGAGTGCGCCCACAGCCGTTGAAGTATTATCGGGATCACCGATAATAATTATCTAATTACAAATTCCTTGTTGTGAGACACAGACATTTTCGAGCTTAAACCATTTCACATGTATGGTTTACTTGCCAGGTTACCAATGCAACCCGTGTAAAAATCTCATGTTTTGAAAAATTGGGGCGCTTCTCAAACACAATTTGCTAAAATTGCTTTAAATGAGCCTTGAGAGATCGGGGGCTCGACGGCCGACAGTCCGAAATTTGATAGCCTTCTGTATCAGGCCGGCCGACGTGACCGTCCCGCGTCCCGAAATTTCCGTGTCAGGCCAAGATGTGACAATAGGAAAGGGTACAAAGTTCGGCGAATAGTCTTTTGAGTCAAAACCAATTCAGCTCCAACATTATTCAATCATATTTTCAAAACTCCAATTCCCACGACAATCGGCTATAACCAGATAACTTTCACCCGATCACCCGACAATGTAAGTGTTTACTTTTAGCTACTTTTAAAGGGGTATTAAGGCATTTGGTGGAATTGTGGATATGACATCGCCATGATAACTAACCTTGTTCTTACCATGGGGGGATCAATATTATTGATCTTGTTATTCTGTACTGGTTTAAACACAAACATCTGCAGCTGTAGTACAGATTTTGAGACGGCCGTCGCTGTATGTCTAGTTTATTGCGAGATCCGGGTGACAATTCCTCAAATACTTCATTTTTTTAACTATTGGTGGTTTTGTTTCTACATTAAACCATTTATATGGAATTGTACACACTTATCCCTGATTTATACAGTTTAAAACATGCAATTCCACATTTTTCGATTCTCTCGCATTATCGCTGCTAACCCTTTAAGCCTTATTTAGATTTGATGATCGACGCATGAATGGACTTGATGGGAGGGTCGGTGATCGATGGTGATCGGCTTTATTTTTGAATGACTGACTGTGCGTTGGTGATCACTATCGCTAAATACTTGATTGATTATCGCAGATAAATCACTTTTGTAAAAACAAAAAGAAAAGTATGTATTCGACCGAATCTCTTATAACCTGTTTTACATTGCCTTTATTATATTTTTGGTTTTCTTTTTTCTATAAATATTTTTCGCATTTCCGTTTTATCAACTTAGTGAATCGTGTAATAACGGGACTCTTTTAATTCTTCAAGATTTAATCACGGAGAGAGGATTCACTGGAGTTGTCTGGTGGATCCTGTGTACGTATAAATATTTATTAAACGTTAACGTTAATATGCATTAGCTACGCCTATTTTTGTTTAAGCAACCTTTTTTTTATAAGCCTCCTAGGGTTTGTCTGGTTTGTGGTCCTAGGCACATCCACATTTCCTTTTATTTTGCTGAATAGGCTTAAACTGAATTTTAAAAAGACAATGATTTTATGAATTTATAAATTTCATAAATTGTGACAACTTTAAAAAATAATGCATTATTTCCTTACAACGAGAAATTAAAACCAAAATTGTTTCGCTTACATATTTTAGAGTGACAGGGAGATGGGTGTCCCCCGTGCCTTCCGCCCCGTCCGTTACCTACAGTATGTCGCCTTGTTGCTCCTTTCCTAGTTCATTATTAGTATTACTATTGCTGTAATCATGTTGTTGACTAAATGTTTGGTTTTTTTTCATGGCTGCTCAAAAATTGCTCCTTAAATGAGAGTTTTATAACGAGTATTATATATTTTCCTTTTCTTATTTCAGCGATACAAGGTTACATCCAATGTGCTATACAGCCGAGTCACCCTGCCTGTCCGCCCAGGGAATTCCAGAGCGTCAGCCATTCCAAATGCCGTTGAAATCGAATACAGATTTCAAGTTAACGAAAGAATATATAATTGACATTAACGCAAAGACAGAGAATATTCTGTAGCGCAGGAAGCATCCAATTACACGTTATGCATCATCTTCATAAATAAAGTATTTTCATAGGACGAGATTTTAAGAGTCCTTTCTCCTTTTCTGTCTGTTCTGTCTGGCTTTGCTACTTCTATCCTGTTGTCTGCTTCTGTCTGCCTTTCATCTTTTATCGCCCCTCAACATTTCTTCAACATTTCGCTTTAACTTAATTTTTTGGATAGTAACACATAACCAAGTCTGCCATCGCGGTTTGTGAAAGAGGGTTAAATGTCACATAGGGCTCGGAGGTCAATCTGTGTACAACCCCATATGAGTTCCTCGGGCTGTATTTCTTTAAAAAAGTCCTTTAATGTGCACTAAGAATTAATTTTATCATCTATTTAAGTTGATTTTTCGTTATCTTGATTGTTTTTTGTTCATTTTCATTTTAACGTTTGATTTAATCAAAGAGGGGATTTACACAACTCCTGATTGAGTGGAATAATTATTAAATGTATGAACCTTTATCATCATGGTCAGGTTTTGGTCTCAAATTTGTGGTTTTTATTTCTAAGTAAATGAATAATCCAAGAGCGTCCATATCAGTTTTGTAGGATGGCAGTCTCTCGGTGTATCGAATTTGTACTTTTGCGCGAGTTGGCTAATTGAATATTCGTGGTTACCTTCATCTGAGTTTAACGTGCGGGTGGGCATGCAGTACGCCTTTTTTTTTGTCAGTTTGCGGGTGTTCCCAGGGGGTGGGACATGCCATCCTAACAGCATAGTGAATTGTAATCGACATAACTTCCGGCGTAACCCGAGTGCTAGTCCTTTTTCAAAGACTTAACGGTAGGGCGCTCTTACGCATCTCGAACGTTACACACAGATTTTGCCTAAAGGCAGGCCTGTTTCTTGGAAATGACACTATTTTGCTTGATTGGGTTAATCCACTGACCCGGACGGTTTTTGAATGTCATAATTTTTCCCTAAAATTATCATGATATACTAAGAAATGTATTGGAGCTACGGTTTAATAGGAGATATTTTGTAATGAAACCGAGACAGCGATTGCCATAGGATAAAATGCACGTAGTAGGTCCCCTAATTACTGTTTGGAATTCCCCAATGCCAAAATCGATCATGTCCGTAATCCTACCTCAGGCGTCGACAGAGAGTTTGTTTTTGGATGGTGATCACTCACGTGTGTGCCACGTGAGATCGGGCGTCCCACAAGGCACGTCCCCGGCCCATCTATTTCTGGCTATATATAAACGAACTCCCAAATAAGATCACGTCTGAGGTACTCCTGTTCGCCGACGACTGTGTCATGTGCCAGCCCCATCCCAGCATCTCTGATGTTGTACCGCTTTACAGACTGACCGGCCTTAATACACTTTCGCTTTTGGCAAGATACCTGGCAAATGAAAATTCCTGCCAAAAAGTTGCTACGTTCTCAAGGTCTCTCACTCTAAAACAACAACCACTCATCAATACAATTAGACCACTCCACTATTACAAGAAAACAGATTCACACTAATGCATATTTTAGGTGTCCACCATTGCTAAAGACCTGAGTGGGGATTTGCATGTAAATCAAAGATTTTCTAAAGCCAAGCGTGTACTGGGTCTAGTGTTGCAGAAATCTACAATTCCTGCACCCAGAACTCAAAGCTACTGCTTATAAAACATTAGTGCGTCCACACCTTAGAGTATAGTAAGCTCGTGTGGGACCCTCATCATCAAGGACTCACACATTAGGTTGAAGTTGTCCAAGGCGTGCTGCCAGATTGCTTGCCGGGGACTATGGTCGTTACACAGCGTCACCAAAATGTTAGAGAATTTGCCTTGGGACACTCTCTCAAGTTGCGTAGACAGGCCAATCGCCTTACTACCCTTCATAAGATGTCAATGGTCAGCTGGCCATTCCAGCCCAAACGTTTCTCACACCAGTCGCTCGCCCCCCTCGCCGCAATAATAGCAAAGCTTTCATCCGCCCCCACGCAACACCACAAAAAACTGTTATAAAGACTCATTTTTCAATCTAGGCCTACCATCAATGAAGGAATGTGTTGCCAGAGTATATCATCAATGCTACAGCTACAGGGAACACTTCAAGAACCACGTAACTGAACATCTGAAAACAACTACTCGCTAAGAATAATTCATCTTCCAGCATTGCGCACTCTAACCCTCGAGTTTGGTTTCATCACTGGAAGCGTTGGCGGGGGGGGGGGGAACGTAACTGAGCGTCAAAGTCCAGTGTACCTCGCGGGCGGTCCGGAAAGTGTGTAGTCTGTGTCCACATGGACTGCGAAAAGATATTATCTAAATGGTACTGCGCGAGAGATTAGCGTTATCAGTCCGTCATAGAGATGTGTGTAAATGAAACTAAATCTCAAAATATTCTCCGAAAACGGAGGGGTTCTATCCTATGGAAGTTTTGGCATCATGGGTCCGTTACGTGTTTTGTTGTGTCAGAATGATAGTACCATCGATACCCAAAAGTTTTATTTTTTTCATAGAAAATCAAGAAACCTTAGGTAACTGTGTTTAATGTCCAATTCCATTATACTGTAACCTTTTCTAAGAATTTTGAATCGTGAAATCGGACTAACAAGTGAAAATACACTCAATCGTGTTAGAGGTGCTGATTCTCATTTGGGCAAATGAAAAAAAAATGCATGTGTGAGTTATCCTCGACTTACCAAGCCTGTTTTGCATACTTATCTCTTTGAAATCTCTTATTACGCACTTGATACTTTGATTTTGGTACCAATAGGAATAGTATGGCTCATGCTCTTCCGTGATACTAAGATAAGTACCAGCATACCCTGTATGGCACACAGTGACGTCAATAAGACCATTAGGCAGCAAATAATTGTTCAATTTCAGAAAAACACACCGTGCACAATAGGCGAAAATCAATTTTGACACCAAAATATTAGGATATCAGATTTTAAGCTGGTTTTGGCGCAAAATAATGGCAAAAGACAGCTTTAATATACAATATCGAGGGTTTAGGCTTTACTCCCGCAGAAAAGTACCAAAAGAGAACTAGCCTAATTGCTGTGTGGCAACCAATGAACTTTATGCTCTGCGAGGTTTATGACTCATTTTGCCGTGTTACTGGGCATATTAGTACTCATTTTGGTATCAAAGGAAAGGAGGAGCGACACAAGCTCTCTATTGGTAACACAACACAGTTTGAGTGTTTAATAACGAATTTCCGAAGGGACTAAAGCATGTCGTAAAAAAGCTTGACAGGAGAGGGGTATAAAGTACACATACATTTTTTTCAATTAGCCAAAAGGATGAAATCAGCACCTCTCAATACATGAGTGAATTTCAACTTTGGTTAGTCCGATTTCCACGATTCAAAATGCTTATGAGAGGTTACAGTATAATGAGTTGGGCTATAAACCAGCTTACCTAATGTTCATTGATTTCTATGGAAAAAAAGAACATTTGGGTATCGATGGATACTACTTCAGTTGGTTACCACCCTGGTATGTAGGATATCGTAATGGGTCTGAACCTATAACCTAGCGAGAAAAATTGAACGTTTTGTCGGGTACTTCCGCTCGGTACTCGCAGACACGGAAAAGTTAACACGCAATACGGGCGAATCCATTTTTCCCACAATGCCTTTCGGTATTATTCAGTATTTGGGAATTTTCCAACACTACGCCAACTTTTTTTTTCAATTTTAGAAACAGGAGGTAGGAGGGCGCTATTACGAGTATCGGACAGAGCAGGTCCAGAGATTTGACTAAGTATAATAGGGCCTATATCGGGTCCACGAATATTTAAATCTAAATGACCGTAACCGTTATGGAAATTTTGCACGGGTTAATCCCGGGTTAATCCACTAAAAACCCCGACGGGATTTTGAAGTCAATAATTATTCCAAAATTATTATGATATTACTAAGAGTTATTGAACTAAGGTTTAGAGGAGATTTGTAATGTAACTGCGGAGATTGCCACGAGTAAATGCAACCAATGCCAAAATCCTCACATGCCCAATATTGCAAGGTCGTGTCCTACACCAGTCCTCTGTGTGCGGCGCTCTTTGATTAACCACAATCTTGGGGAGAGCGGCCAAGAAATCAATTTTAGACGTCGCCATTTGGTTTACGGCGTAAAATCGAAACCTTTACGAAAAATTCTGACTTTTTTTCTGCCAGGCAGAAGATTAATCCTGAATTGACCAAAACCTATGCAGTGGGACACAGTTCTTATTGTGTGTGACAGCCCCATCCATTGTTTTACATTTTCACTGTTACTGATAACTGGCTGTTGAGTTCAAGAGTCTCATATTCCATGCATGGCCATGGTCAGTGATATACATACCCTACTTGCACACATATAGTGATAGTGACATCCCCTGCTTGCACTAAATGGACTAGTCCTAACCTAAAGGAGAGTAACAGTTTTTCTGATTGGTTGGGTCAGATTGCAAAAATTTTGCTTGTAAATTCAACCTGTAGAATTTTTGACTCTATCCAAAATAATACTTCCCATGTTATAATATACAGTTTTGCTGGTACAGATTACATTGTTTGTATGTATAATTAACAACTGAAGCATGGAACTATTCATTAAGCAGACTAATATTTCATGTGTGGTAACAGGACACAACTTTTGACAAAGCAAGGTATGACAGATATTACTACACAATAGTGATTTGGCCTTGCACTGGATAAAAGTTCCATTTAAAAGGAAATACGGTAACTTGAAGCTTGGTGTTCCATGCCATGCGATTTCTAATTCAAAATATTACCCAGATAAATGTATCAGAAAAAGTACATGAAACTGAAGGTCTTTTGTTTCACAATAAAGGTTGATCATTTAGATTGATGCCTTGCATGGATTTCATTACAATTATAGTGTTAACAACACTCAATTTGTTGTTTCATTTCAAATGTGCACTAAAATGCAGAAGATTGGACTTTTTAAGGCTCGTCTGGTTATATGTTGTCAAGGAATATTTTCTTATTCAAACCGTGGGAGCCGCGCCCAAGAAAGGTTATTTCTGATTTTTCTTTTTTTGGTATAAAATAACGGTCGAGGACGAGGTCGATGTGGGTCATGGGAACAACCCATGACCAGGGGAAGGTGGGAACGCCACGACCAACCCAATCAAAGCACCAAAATGGTTTGTGGTGTGCACTCAGTATTTATGTAATCGAACCTGTCTTTTGATATTTGGGTGAGTTATCCTATAACGCCCAAGACACATTTAAAAGCACTGGCTGTGCTAGGAAAAAGCACTACGTCCAAAAGGATCGATGGTAATCGTGCAACAATATTATGCCACGAATGGCCCGGGGGCAGCGACACCCTTGTGGCTGCCAAGCATGGTCATAGGACTGGGGGCACCGGGTTCGAATCCCACCAAGATGTCCCATTCTTCTAGCCTCTCTCCCTTACCCTCCTTCCTTCCTCCCCGGGAGATTAGGCTAAGAAACGAGAACAGTTGAATAATTTATTATATTGGGAATGAGGCTGGGCGTCATCTCCTGCAATTATTTAGGGCTGCTCACTCGATTTAATTCGCAGAAACATTCAAATGTAAATATGACCTCGTTCAAGGAATTTAAAATATTTTTTATCGAAAGCCAGTAACGATTTTAGATTTCTATTATGCAGTATGACGTAGTGATCAGCGGTTTGTATAGGAGCAAAAACGAAGTCTGTTTAGGGTCTAAATCTCTCATAACAGCGCAGGAATATCACGGTTTAGTTAGGATTCCCTGTACAGCCAGTTCCATAGCTGTTCTGGGGTCGGATTACCACAGTGGGTCTTAATCCCTCGATTCGCCCACGTGGTCAAGGTGCGACCCCCTTCGGTCGGGCCTGGCGATTTCATGTGCGTTTGGTTTCCAGTCCATAATCAGCCTCGCATGTTTTCAGGTACACACACGGTTCGACCTCATGCTTCTAAAACTGTGCTGAATTCCCCCGGATTTCTTCCCTAACAGGGTAATTGAAATAACGTATCTTCGTGGACATAAAATGATACAATAGTTTTGAGGTTGTCGTTATTAATACCTTCTCCTCTTTATAGCTGTATTAGTCCTCTGTGCAGCTAACACAATACCAGCATGAATATAAAAATTAACTAGTTGAGT
>JAMKCH010045595.1:0-12193 GCA_023653785.1 Ophioderma brevispina | reverse complement strand
CAAAGCTTCTCCTCCCGATGGTCCAAGGATTCTCTATGACTACTGATAGCAGTCTTGCTTTGATCTACAGGCAGACAGACAATAATAATAATCAGCTTTTACACCTAGGCATATTGCCACAAACATCCTTAGTATGGCACCATCAGGAAATTGTCAATCATTTTGCTACATGCTTCAACCTAGGTGGCAGCTGACGAAGGCATACACTCACAGCTGTTTCAAAGCCTCATTTATTATGACAAATAAACCAGAATAAAACAAAAATGTTAGGAAATTTCCATTGTGGGCAAATATGATTTTTCTTTAAAATCTAGTTTAACACATAAATGGAGAGTGGGCATATAGAGGGTGCTATATCATACAAATCATGACCTTTGAAGGCCTATATGGCACGATTCCTGCAATGGGTTTATCTGATTTTTGTAGAGGTAATAGCTTTTGTATGCCTCTCTACTTATATCGGTTGTTAAAATTGTGTCGCCACAATAAACAAACAATTTTTGATTATGTTCCCAGGAAATAATGCATTTTTCCATCCATATTTCCCAGCATGACTGGATGTTCCCTATTTTCTAGGGAAACAAATTTAAAGGGGGATAATGATTTAAGTATATGAAGTGTTCATCTTCACCCCAAGACCCCATCTGCAAAGATTTGCGCCGATATTTCAATCCGTTTTGATGTGCGAGCAAAAAACAAGGTTTTGTAATCCCCATAGAGAATTGTGTAAAATTAATATTGGTCAACCAAAATAGGACACATTTTTGCTCATAACTTCCAAACCAAACATCCTTTAGTCCTAAAATTTCACAGGGTAAATGAGAAAAATAGTACAGTACTTTTCTTCCTGTAAAATCTGGGGTTCTGGGGATAAGACTATTAGCGATCGGACCATTAACCTTTAAGGTTATACACCACTAACCTGGCTGCCGTAAGGATCAAAAATCTTGGGTGGACTACTTTCTTGCATGGCATTTGGAAAAAGTGCTTTAAAATGTCTGAAAATGCACTAATTAAGAAAGTGATGAAATTTCATGATTGACATGGTAGACTTGCATGTTTTCTCAAACTAAGTGGCATTTGGACAGTGAATTTGATGCAATTTACTCTGTGGTCATGAATTTCACATCGATTTGCAAATTACTAGCTTTGGCGACTATAGAGAATCTTCGGTTGCCGGTCTGACATCGTGCGAGTTTGGTGATTCGTAACTAAAAAATTTTCTGGTCATCATATGTTCAAAATTTGGTTATTTGGTGATTTCAGCTTGTACTTTGGGATGATATTGTTGTATTTCCTCTGTGAGAGTTTTAAATGTGAAAGAAACATGCTCAAAGTTGCCATGTTCCCCATAGACTACTGTGTATAATTGGAGTTAGTGGTTGTAACCTTAAGGCTATTGCTGCAACAGCCCAACTTGGCCAGGGAGCTTGAATATTCCGGTTCAACATTTTTTTTTCAGCCGCTTGCCCTGATCGGGGACCAGAATCGGGGACCCAAGTTAATTGGCACTTGCCTGAAACTGGCCCTAGCTTTTTTAAAGAAAATTAAAAAATATCTAGAGGTGAATATCTCAATTTTTTTGTGTTGTAAATCATAACCTTTGTAATTTCGATTACAATAACCATGACCATGACGTTTGCTACATTGAATATGCCATTCAAAGATTTATTATCTCATACCTTTCCGTGGCCATGTCAGTCTGGATTGTGACTTATTGCCTATGGCGCTAACCAAGACTGACTAAGCAACCAGAGATGTAAGCAACAGAGGAGTAAATCCATTTCCTGACAATCCAAAATGTCACCGACGGCAAGGCACATTTTTAACTTAGCATAGCATCTGGTAAAGCGCCAGCACAACATATTTCCCTGGCCGCGATTTTAGGGTACAAGACCCCTTCTCAATGCAGTTCTACTAAACCATTAGCAATGAAAACTTTTATCTCAGAAATTGAATTTTGCCCCGGGCCGTGGCGGTTCCGGGGGCGGTGTGGGTGGGGCGCGGGCCCAGAAAGGTTGTCGGGGGCGGCGTTATTGGTTTTATTTTATTTTATGGCCCAATAATCCAGAAAGTTTACATCTCTGAGGAACCTTTCATTTACCATGTTCAACATTTTAAAAGCAATATTAGCACTTTTTTGAAGAGCACCACAATTTTTCAAAATTTTATATTTTTTTGCCCAGCTTGTTGGTAATTGTCTAGAAAACTACACCTGCAATGATAATGCTCAAAAACACTTATTTATCATAAAATGAGCCGATTTTTGTACTTAGAATTGGGAATCCTATATTGTAACTTAACAGCAGCAATGGAAATACTAAGTTCATGTCCCTCCATGATGAAATAGTGCCACCTCAGAAAATGACCTCTAAACTTACTTGCCGAACCAATAAAACAACTATAGTTGAGCTTATATACATACATGGGGCGCTATTTCCCGGCTATTTCATAAATGGAAAGGCCGTTTCCAGCATCCATTGAATTATTATGGGATCCCGATATTAGTTATTCTAAGTTACAAAATTTCTACGTTTGCGACACATAGACATTGTATAGCTTAACCAGGCACACAGGTATAGTTTTACCTACCAGTTAACCAATGCAAACATGCCAAAAATCCTCAAATTTTTTTTTTGAAAAATTGGGGCGCTCTTCAAAAAATGTGCTAATAACATTTGCTTTTAGACATTCCGTACAGAATCAAAACCATTTTAAAATATGAACTAACAAATTTAAAGTGAACCATTGTTCCTTCTTGCAAATAATTCAACCAGCTCAAGGGGACAGGGGTGGTCTAAACAGTTCAATTGACCCAAAACATTTTTCATTGGTCCAGGATAATCGACAGGTGCTTTGTCCGAAACCTGCTGGAATCAGCTGTTTCGATCATAAGACCCCTAGTTACATAGTGTTTTCAAATTCAAGGTAATGTGAACTTACCAATATATTTTCTGGATCTTGTCCACCTTCTGCCTATGAACTCTCTCGCTCTGTACTCCGCACGCTTGATTCTCTCTTTCAACGCCTGCAATTTTTACTAGCATCTAGGGAGGTTCAAATATACCAAGAATACTATCTAGCATAATGTATTGTGTTGATAAGGCACAACAGTATTTTTGAATAGTAGTAAGTCCAATAATTCTACTGTAACGACAACTTACCTTTTTTGGCAGTTATTTAATATTTAATGGATGATTTTGAATTTTATTTAAAAATTCTCTTAAATCTTGACAGATCTATCCGAGCGGGGGACATACACCTAAAAAGGTCAAAGGTCACGATAGCCTCACATTTAATCATACTTGAAATTACCTGCTTGTCTGGCTGACGGTGTTCTCCTCCTCCATAGCTCCATTGCCCCATTGTACTCGATCTCAGCAATGATATCTCCTCCCATTTCTGCAAAAAAACATGTTTGGATGTCCAATTCATAGTAGGTCATAAACGAAGAATTTCCCCCTTCTAGAACGTTGTTGGCATACGGTTTGCACGAGTTTTTCTCTGTTTTTAAGGGTGGCTGACTCAGACTTTTTTGGTTCCCACCCTCTGGGACATGTGGGGAACTTTGTAAATAATGGGTAAAAATTGTACAGGGGTAAATTTGAAATCAGTCAATTGTGTTTTAAACATACACCAAATGTATTTGTCCCTCATTTACGGATTAAAAACAAAGATACAGCCTCAATTAAGGTTCAAAGACTCAAGAAATTTTTCTGATTTTTCCCGGCAACCAATTTTTTACCCATATTTTTTCCCAGTCGGTTCAAATTTTGTAGAGCGGTGGGGGTTTGGGGGGGGGGGATTAACACTGCTGTTGTGCGCCAACACAGGAAAATCATTATTTCCCTTCTCAGTTTCCACACTTTTCCCTTCTCTTTCTTTTCTCTCCCCTTCTCTTTCTCTCCCTCCTTCCCCTGTCTCTCTTCTTTCCTCCTTTCTTTCCTTCCGTTCTTCTCTTCCCTTTCCTGTAAGGTCAAGCTCATTCGCTTCCCAGTAGAGTAATCCTCGAAGGGGGGGGGGGGGGCCAATCTAATTTTGGTAAACAAAGAGGCATAAAGAAATAATTTTTCTGAATTCCAACCAAAATTTAATTTTATTTCCACATTGCTATTCCCTTAACCCAAATGCAATACCAACCAAATTAACAAAGTCAAAGTCCCAGATTAAAAATCAGCTTTTTGCTCAAATTGCACATTGGCTTAACACAGTCTGGAATAACCGTCTCATTTTTTCCTAATATTTTTACCATCGTTCATACATAGCCAAGATTTGTCCATTTGAATTGCAGACATGGTCTTTTAGAACCTTAGTTATGCTAAGCAAACTCACATGGTCTTTAACATTTTGTCAAAAGATTATGTGAAGTTATATGCAAATCTTTATTTTTAATACACATTTACTGGGCCTGTAACTGGCTATTTTCAAAGATCCCACTTTGCACACTCATATGAAACGAATTTCCAAAGCAGTCCAAAAGAGTGGATTATGTTCCCTAGTTACTACCTTTACTTTAGGTGTTTCCTTCATAAATCGTCCATAAATAGCCGAAATCATCATTTTCTGGCAAACAACCCTTTTCATGCTGGAATTATTCGTAAGCATCATGTACGACTGTGACCTCTTATCCGGTAGTTGATTAACCCTGACCTTTTAAAGACCCTGGTTATACTTCAGTCGCTGCGAGCGATTTCTCTGTCATGAGCATGGCCGCGTGCTGGATCTTCTTGGGTCTAAATTTGGTACTGAGCAGCCAATCGCTTCAACACGACTGGAAATATATCATGGGCTTTAGAGTTGACACATCATCCTAAATATATCATGAGAGGCTTCTCTTTCAAAGAGAGCGAAGGATCCTGCATGAAAACACCCCACAACCGCGTATGATATCCGGTCATACGTGGGGCGCTTATTTTAACTCTACATTAGTACGTCACACTGCATAAATAAGGAGCTAATCGGAAGTGCCCCTTGGGTGCGCTATCGACTTTGGGAACATTCTTCGAAATCGTCTATGGCAGGCATTTTAAACTACACGTTTTGACCCATGTGACGTAAACATGACCTAAACTGCCTTTCATCATCTCTTGTCTTGTCATGGCGTCTCCTTGAGTACCGGTAGGAGAAAGGATTAAGTCGCAATTTTGGAACGAAATTATTACCTTTCAAGATCTTTGGAGATTTTTCACATAGGTCATCACCTTCAAAACTACTCAAGATCTGTTTGATCCCGAAGAGAAGGAAAATTGTGTCAATTTGGATGTAATTTGGGATTTTTTTTTTTTTAACAAATTCAAGTAAAAGAAAATCAACATAATTTGCATACAACTTCACATACTCGTTGATGACAACATGTTAAAGACATGTGATTTATCTTAGGCATAACTAGGTCTTATTACCTTTTCTTCCTTCACTGGCAGCCACTTTTTTGTAGCTTAGTCGAAAGTCTGTAAAAGGAAAAACAGTATTTGTTTATTTAAAAATTAAAAGGACACAATGGCATGAAAAAAATTCAGACATGATGAAATGGACCGTACTGAATTTACTTCCACAGATTTTGAAAACAATTTGGGGGTGTTTACAATTTAGTCAGAACATAAAAGAAACTATATTATTTTCCTTCCCTTGTAACTAGCTTTACTTCTTACCCAATGGCGCTGACATTACTGCCAGCTTTTATCAAACTTGAAAAGATAGTTTATCAGATCACAGACCCATTTGCTCATCCTGGCTATCCCCCTTCCACTGATCTACTACAAGCCTGAAGACAATTTCCGGGGGTTTGCAGGTTTTTGCCACATAGTGACAAAAAAGCGTGTTTAAAAAAACCATGTTTTCTGCCACTTTTCAAACTAACCCAGGGTTTCCCTTCCAAAAACCCCGCCTTTTCATGCAACTGAGTTACTAATACTTCAGTTGAAGCATAATTCCGTTCTTGAGTCTCTTTTGCGGGAAAGCATAATTTTTGCCTCAAAACTAACTTTTGAGCCGAATTTTAGTTCCAAGTACGCAAATTTCACCAATCCAGTTTCTAAGGCCCTACTTTAGAGGACAAAATCAGTTACCAAGCCGTAAGTTTCGAAAGTCAGGCCACATATCTCTGCCCAGAAAAAGTTGAGTGTCCTCCCCCCCCCGCTCGCATTCTCACTCTCAAATAAAGACATGAAGACTTGAGTGGAATAATTTTACACTGTGTTTAAAGGAATTTCCTCTTACTTAAATTAGACCGAAGAGTCAAAATACTTTTGAAAAAACATGTAAAATCAAAATCCTAAGGCTGAATACCACCACTCCTGTGCAACTGAAATAGCACTATTCATTGCACACATAAGTGACAACACCCTAATTTTCAAAAAATGGAATGATAAAAATACATGTGCCAGGAAAAAATACCAGG
Organism: Ophioderma brevispina; assembly: GCA_023653785.1. Lineage (NCBI taxonomy): Eukaryota > Metazoa > Echinodermata > Ophiuroidea > Amphilepidida > Ophiodermatidae > Ophioderma > Ophioderma brevispina. The sequence continues at coordinate 5,796 of JAMKCH010045595.1, read as the reverse complement.
CAATGTCGTAATTATTGTATTCTTGTTTCTTAAGGAGGGGCATTTCTGAACCACACCTCGTCCAAAATTGTTGAAGATTTTATATCATCTGAACTGAACCGTTATATAGCCTAGTAATCCATGTGTGCCCAATCTTATGTGCAAACTTGGTCGCACCTCTAAGAAATTCGCAATTTTGTATTTTCTGTCCATAAACGGACAGAAATGATAGCACAGTAGCCTATGGGACCGTTAGTCCCAATAATTGTGACTACACATTTGACATTTTAACATTGGTCATTATCATATCACTGAATGTGTAGTCACAAAAAGTTATGTGTAATTGGTTAGCCATTTAACCACCACCAATTTTGGATAAAAATAAAAGCCTCCAAAATCCATTAAAGGTGGGTGTTCCGATTATGTGTATCTTGTTCTCCATTTGATATGAGAGCCTGGCACCTGCATACATTTACCATCAAGTATCGTGGGAAACGAACTTGCGGTTTTGATAATAGAAGCGATAATGCGCATTGCAAGACCCTATTCACTATTGTGCTAATATTGATGGTTAACCACTAAAACGACAGTTTTTTGTTTATATCTTTGCAAAGAAGTAGATTTGGAAGCTGAAATTTCAGGATGATAAATGAGAAAAATACGGCCTTTCATCTGATATCAAAATTTATACTACTTCCGGTTAAATCAGGGGGTCCCAGAGGCGATCGGAACAAGCACCTTTAAATTTACCTGATTTTATCTTGAGGACCACTTCTACTATGTCTAGAAGTATCATAATAAAAGATTTGTCAAAATGCTGACAACTAAGAATTAAATTCTGATGAAATTTGATTGTCCAAATCTGACCAGCACCAAACTCCTTCAAAAAGTAAAGTGTAAAGAAAGCAGAATAAAATCACTGAAAACAATTACCTCCTGCATGTTCATTCTTAAAGCGGCACTGGCACATTTTCACAAAATATGAAATTTCTTCAATTTGCTCTCAAATGATAGTCTAGGCCATTGGAAGAACAGAGATATATTTTACACATAAAAATAACATACCCCAAAACAGATAGGGACATTGATATGAGGATAAAGACATCCAGGTAATTTGTAGGCCAACTTTTAAGTTTTCCATAACTTTAATCAACAAATGTGTATATTACATTAATATTTTTGACTCGTACTCACTGATATTAAAACCACAAAGGTTATAGACCGATCAAACAGTGTGGGAAACATGCATACGGCGTGCATGTTCTTGTGTTAAATGCCATTTTCGTCGTCTGCTGAATTAAAAATCGCTCTGTTTACCCATTAGGAAGCTGATTTGGTCTTAATCATTTCGGGTGAGGGCTTTTGTACCTTACAACCATGCAAAAATATCGATTTTGAAAAATCTTGATGGCGCACTATTTTTCAAATGTGCCAGTGTCTCTTTAAAACTAGAAATAAGAGAGAGTAATGATAATACTATGTGATGGATTGATGATATATACATCATTTTGGTTGCATATGCTGCTTGAAACTGATTGGAGAGGTGAGTGCAGTAGAATTGTTAAATGGCTAACCAATTACACATAACCTTTTGTGACTACACATTCAGTGATATGATAAATGACCAATGTTAAAATAAATGTCAAATGTGTAGTCACAATTATTGGGACTAGTGCAAACTGCAGAGTAATTAGTATGCATTGCACAATACAGTGACAACACCCAAAATTTCAAACAACTGAATTGATAAAATCATGTACCAGCTCGGGCAAAAATATCCATAATCCAGGCAATATCATTATCAATTATCAGTAACTATTGTTATGAGCCTCAGCCTGTTTGGAGAAGATAACTCTTTTCTTCTTAAACACAAACTACTTTTAAAAAACCTGGATAATTTGCCCGCATTAAACATCACATGTACAAGTTGTAAGTGGTAAAGTAGTGACTCATTTTTTCAATTCTATTTTTGGAAATGATGACATGTAATTTAATAACCAGTTTCAATAAGGTGTTTTGTTGACTTACTTTTCATACAGTTTTAACCTCTCTTTTCGTAGTCTATTAAGTCGCTGTAGCTTTTCAGCATACCTATAACAAATACATAACAAGATTCAAAGAGGATTATGAATAATGGAAGCAGATGACATGACGCAACGTCGCAAGTGTCGTATTCGTGATTGATGACTTCATTTAGAAAAAAAAATAACTCACCTTTCAGGATTTCTTCCGTTAGAGTGGGTAAAATTTCCTCTTTCAACGCATCTTTGGCATGTAAACGGTTTTCTTGTTCTTGTACACAGAGGACATCGTTCTACTGCAATTGTAAGGCCACCAAAAGGCGGCACAAAACGACCGAATTCATCATCATTTCTGGTCACATCGTCATGAAGTTCTGCCATTTTCCACTTTCACAAGATTGATCAAAATTGGGATTTATCCGTCGAGTTGGTGAACCCTATACTGTTCAAAGTAACTGGCTGCACTAATTCTTTTCAAAGTAATTCTTCCCTTCTTAAGTAAATATACTGATTGCTTATTATTATTATGAAATAACATTTAAAAAACTTCAAAGCTGTCGCCATTTTTTGGGGAAATTGCACAATTAAGTTAACATTCACGCTGCTCAAAATATATTAATCACAGACAGCGCGTTATAATTTTCATCAATTTATTATTATACTGCATTGTGGGATTTGTTTTGCACAGCTGATTTCTGGGGTCAACGCACTTTGTTTGCATAAAGCTTCTGCATCTGCAGGCGGAGTGTGCATTTTGTGCGGGGTGCAGGGTGCGGGGTGACTAATTTGCGGGGTGCGGGGTGAATATTTGCGGGGTGATTATTTGCGGGGTGATTATTTGCGGGGTGATTATTTGCGGGGTGATTATTTGCGGGGTGATTATTTGCGGGGTGAAAAAAAAAAAAAAAAAAAAGTTAGAGTGGGTAAAATTTCCTCTTTCAACGCATCTTTGGCATGTAAACGGTTTTCTTGTTCTTGTACACAGAGGACATCGTTCTACTGCAATTGTAAGGCCACCAAAAGGCGGCACAAAACGACCGAATTCATCATCATTTCTGGTCACATCGTCATGAAGTTCTGCCATTTTCCACTTTCACAAGATTGATCAAAATTGGGATTTATCCGTCGAGTTGGTGAACCCTATACTGTTCAAAGTAACTGGCTGCACTTAATTCTTTTCAAAGTAATTCTTCCCTTCTTAAGTAAATATACTGATTGCTTATTATTATTATGAAATAACATTTAAAAAACTTCAAAGCTGTCGCCATTTTTTTGGGAAATTGCACAATTAAGTTAACATTCACGCTGCTCAAAATATATTAATCACAGACAGCGCGTTATAATTTTCATCAATTTATTATTATACTGCATTGTGGGATTTGTTTTGCACAGCTGATTTCTGGGGTCAACGCACTTTGTTTGCATAAAGCTTCTGCATCTGCAGGCGGAGTGTGCATTTTGTGCGGGGTGCAGGGTGCGGGGTGACTAATTTGCGGGGTGCGGGGTGAATATTTGCGGGGTGATTATTTGCGGGGTGATTATTTGCGGGGTGATTATTTGCGGGGTGATTATTTGCGGGGTGATTATTTGCGGGGTGAAAAAAAAAAAAAAAAAAAAGTTAGAGTGGGTAAAATTTCCTCTTTCAACGCATCTTTGGCATGTAAACGGTTTTCTTGTTCTTGTACACAGAGGACATCGTTCTACTGCAATTGTAAGGCCACCAAAAGGCGGCACAAAACGACCGAATTCATCATCATTTCTGGTCACATCGTCATGAAGTTCTGCCATTTTCCACTTTCACAAGATTGATCAAAATTGGGATTTATCCCGTCGAGTTGGTGAACCCTATACTGTTCAAAGTAACTGGCTGCACTTAATTCTTTTCAAAGTAATTCTTCCCTTCTTAAGTAAATATACTGATTGCTTATTATTATTATGAAATAACATTTAAAAAACTTCAAAGCTGTCGCCATTTTTTTGGGAAATTGCACAATTAAGTTAACATTCACGCTGCTCAAAATATATTAATCACAGACAGTGCGTTATAATTTTCATCAATTTATTATTATACTGCATTGTGGGATTTGTTTTGCACAGCTGATTTCTGGGGTCAACGCACTTTGTTTGCATAAAGCTTCTGCATCTGCAGGCGAGCGAGCTTTGAAAGTGCTCTAGTTTTCGACTTACCCCTCCCCTCGGTATAACAAAACACAGCCACCTTTATTTGAAGGATAAATATATGAGATGATGGTTGTGGTTGAAATATTTGGCGGCAGGGATGATTTCTAGGCCCAAAAATGCATTTTGGGCTGCAAATTAAGCGAAATTATTTTTTAAAAATTTTTTTAAAGTAAGGGAGAAGGGGTAAGTTGAGCCACTTTTTACATTTTGTTTCATTCTGTTCAGAAAAATATAGTAGGAGGCAAATGCAGTGGTGCAAATGAAGCACGTGTATGTTTACTTGATTAAGGTATCACAAATGTTTGACCAATATTTTGCATTTTCCTTCAGTGAGATGCCAAAAATATTTTGTAAACTGGCTCAACTTACCCCACTAGGTGGGGTAAGTTGAGCCAGTCATGGGGGTAAGTTGAGCCATCCATAGAAATGCACAATATATGTGTCATAGCATTGAAATCCAATTTTGCCTTCTGTTTTTTTTTTTTGTTTCAAGGTATTTTGCCAAAAAAATGTTTGATAATATAAGCTAATATAGTGAAAGTTTAGTCTAAAATTCTACTTGGAAATATTTTTTTGGAGAAAATTGTGCATGTTTTCCTATGCTCAACTTACCCCATGCCCAGTTGCTCAACTTACCCCATAGGGACTATTTTAGTCAAAAATCAAGATTCCTTCAAACTAAAACTTGTTACAGTTACAATCAGTTTTCTAAAGTTATGTTCACATATCACACCCTCAATACACAAAAGAGTGCCATTAGCTTCCATCCTTGTAGGGGGAATTTGACAAAAATCATTTTTTACAGAAAGTTAGAAAAAGGTGCCAAAAATGAACATTTTAGTGCAACTTTCTAATTGCATGTGCAATTGATTCCATTTTACACTTGAGAAACCTGTGTTATGCAATGTACTAATGGATATAGTGTAAAGTGAAATAAGTTATCTTCTTTCTAGAGCGGGTGGCTCATCTTACCCTGTGGATCAACTTACCCCCCTCTCCCCTAAAAATATTACCATCTTATTTTTATGTTATCCTTTGTTATTGATATAGGTTTTATACATTGCATAAAGGGTTCAGGTAATACTCGTTGTGGTGACATGTGATAAAAGGGTTTTTTAGGGGAAAAAAGTGATTTTAGGGCTAAAATTCTAGACCCTTTATATAGGCCTATTGTATAAAACAGAAATCTATAATATAAATGTTAGAGACTGATAGTATTGCATCATGATTAAAATTTGTTTGGCTAAGAAATTAATAAATCTTGATTTTCTTAAGTTTTTAGCTCAAAAATGTGATTTTTTGACCCAAAAAACACCCCTGCCACCAAAGTTTTTGATCACAACCATCATTTTTTTAAATTATTTCTTACTATCTTTCGGATAGATGTGGTTGCGTTTTGTTGTACCGAGGCGAGGGGTTGTCGACAATTTTGCAGTCCAAACCGCTCCACTGTATAGGCTTAGCATCACGCATCAATACAGGGGTGGGAAGCTGGGAGCAGGCTTTGTTCAATCAATGAGACATCTATGACATCTCCTTGGTTCAGCTAATAAGGGGACTTTCTAGTTTCTTGTATTTATTTTAGGCTAGATAGGGAGTGCTAATTTCTTTAGCT
>JAMKCH010045594.1:0-21702 GCA_023653785.1 Ophioderma brevispina | reverse complement strand
TAAAGTAAAAAAAAAAAAACAAAACAATAAAAACAATTGGCCTACAGAGTAATTCATCTACACATAACTTTAAGCCTTGGTCTGCAGTGCAAGGGTTCGCATTATTTTAACGGCACTAGTTGCCATGTAACCAAGGTAGGCCGTAATGGCAACAATTTTTACAAAACGTAATAAATTTTTAAAATGTTGTTAAAGGTGCCACTATAGATGTCAAATAGCGGGTGTCCCAAAAATGTGAAAATTTCTGATTTTTGGCACTGTTTAAAGCATTCTAATTAAAAACTATCCCATCCGAAAGGATTAACTGAAAACTGTTTCTTTGGTAAAAAATGTGAAATTTATAATTTTTCTAAAAAGCCAAAGACGGAATTCAGCCAAGTTTTCGATTGAAAAAAAACATACAATCGGACTATTTTGTTTTCATATTAAAGATATTCTCTTATACAAATAAAGGTGGGGACACTAACCTATCACAGAAAATGGATCAACTTTCAAATCTCTTGTTGGACCTTACATGTAGCTTGGCGCGAGAGGAATAAAATAAAGTGTACTGCAGCACATTTAAAAGTGGGTTATTTTTAAAGGTGCTTGTCCTGACTTTCCATCGTTTTCAGCTAGGGGACCTTCAAACTCCAACTGCATCTTGGAACCACCGGTTCGGAATCATGCGAAGGAGCCTTTAATATTGTTTAGAATAATAGAAACTGGTTCCAATCGCCACTGAAGCGCCACGGAACACAACCGGCGAGCAACATTTCCCATGGGTCTTGAAAATAAAAAATAAAAAGCATCTTTTAATATATTCTCAGAGCTATTTCCAAAAGGGCCCTAAATAACCACATTTCCTTTATCAATTCACATAATTTTGTTGTCAAAGAAAAGAAATTTCCTCATGTAGAAGCCAAAAAAAACAAATTAAGTGTTCTCTCTGATTTTTACAAGGGGGTTTTTTATGTATTTCTTTATCTTTTGCGTGAAGTGGATTTAGGCCCTTTTTGGAAGTCGACTCTTTATATATAAACAAAAAAGAATCGCCATTTACGGACCATTTGAGGAAGTTGTCATGAAATGTTGGTATCTTGGTGAAAGACTACATGCGTTACCATTTTTCCCCACTAATGTCCCACACATTGAAGCGTACGTACCAGAACTGATTACTGAACAATAGGCGCGATTGAATTATTATGTGATTAAACATATTCAAGGGCTAACTGGTTTGATTTGGGGATCATCTTTAAAGGGGTAGTTCATGAATAAAGGCATTTTGTGATTAAACAATTAGAAGAATGCTCATCATACCATCAAAAAGAAATCAATCATACCTCCTTTAAAATATCAAAAAGCGTCAAACCGCCACAAAGTGGAAGAGAAAATCAAGAAAAGACTAACATTCATGGCATTCAACTGTTTCAGTCATATCATGCTATCAGTATTCAATCTTTTTACAACACTTCCATTTTGGAATATGGACGTGCGTTTTCAAATTCCCTATAGACTTGTACAGGGACTGTGATTTTTGGCAGCTAAGAGAAAATGGACCACAATGGGGCAATTGTTGAAGAAAAACCTACAACCATTTTAATTCATTCTTTTCTACAGTAATTGATGAGTTGTAAGATTGGTGTTTTGGTTGTTTCTGGCTAGAGAAATATCAAACATCCATACATTTTTTTTGTATTTTTGTCTGGTGTATCAGCAAAAAACAAAAAAACAGCGTGCTCGCTATACAAAACCTTTCTTTTGGAGCTATTGCTAGAAATACGAAGTCCACTTTCATATTTTTTCCTAGAAACCCTGTAGAATGACCTAAAACTCTCCTTACTGAAATAGGCTGTCATATTGTAAGGAAAAGGAAAATTCGAATTTTGCCAATTGTAGGTGTGTCTATTTTCATTTTCCAAACCATATTTCTCCCTAAAATCATATTTTCCTAAAGAATTAAATAAAGCCAACTTGAGATTTTAGGTATTTTGTTTATACACACATCCCCAGCCCTGCACATCCCTGGAGTCTTTCAGCTTAAAGCACCTTCCATTTCTATGCTGGAAATATTATTTAAATTGAAAAAATTAGGGATTTAAAAAAAATAAAACTCTAAAACCAATCGTACTCCGCTGAAACTGCAAAAATGTGAGGAAAGTTCATTCGTTAACCATAGTAAGTTTTGGACTAAAGTGATTTAGTGGATACTTAATTTACTGTTAAAACCTTTTTATCCGCTATCTAACCTAAACAAGGTAGGTTTTTTTTAATTTCATTTCAAAAAGGATTGCTCGTGACGTCAAGGTCGAAATACCTTCAAACACCAATAAATGAGCCTGTTGCACAATGATCTGAATTTTATATAACAGATTTTTAAATGATTTGTATAGTGGGCTGTTCAAGAAATTTGGTAGGTCCAAAAACAACATTACATAAATGCACACACAATGTTAAGATTATCTTAATTGTAAAACAACACAAATGTCCCACTAAACTCCACAAGAAGCTTGTAGTTCAACGCAGATATGTCCCCTCCACACAGCGAAACTTCAAAAATGCCAGCATGCAACATTCACCGATAATCCTCAGGTTTTATTCCATTGGAATCTTCTCAGTCCTGAGAAGACCTTTTGGTGGTCCCAGTTCAAGACAACAAGGTTAAATAATTCCCTCGACCAGCACTAATATTCTCACAGTATCATCATTCCAATATAATCACCAACCATGATATCTATCTGTCCACAATTTTGAATCCTATTTGATTATTTTTCCCAGCACTTTCGGCTTCAAAGACGACAGTAAATATTACAAGCCGCTCTTGCTCACATGGAATTGAAAATATAAGACCTCTGGCACTGTATGAAGCATAAATACTACATTATTGATAGATTAAAACTAGCATAACCTATACTGTATAGCTGATTACAACTGCTGACCTCCAGTCTTTCCAGTTGACGGTTCTTTAACTACTCAACTTGCGGCTAGATTCCCCTTTCTAACAAAATAATCATTACAAAATCATCCTCATGCAATACACCATAACCCTAGCACTGTCAAATCCTGACTGGCACAAACATCTCCATCACCTGAATTGCATCATTTTCACATTTTATTAACTCTATGGGGGGAATCCCCCAATTCTGCAATGTTTTTGATCTTAACGCATAAACAAGCTGCCTCAGTCTTCTAAGTTTAGCATTCTTTGGGAATTCCCACCACCTGTCGATTGTCAACAACAGGGCATCTCTCAACACAGCACTAGGCGAATCCCCTTCTCCTTTTTAAGCAAATAAGTACAATTATTTATGATGAAAAACCAAAAATAATCCAAAAATTAAAAAACACAATTTTTAAAAGTTTTAATCAGAAAAATGAGGCCATATAACAGGATAACCCATCAAGTAAAACCCTACATGGCAACATCAAATTCGAGCTCGGAGACTTTCTTTTTAAGGTAATACACCGTATGTGTGGGAAGGCTATGGTTTTTCCACACCCTATAAGGACATAGGCTTGAAAAATACACAGGGGCTTTACACATAAATAGGAAGCAGAAATGACGGAAAAAGTGTAAACAATGTTAATAATTAATTACATGTTTATGTGATTGTAAATAGTTTATGTAAGTCTGTTTTACAGTTGTAATTAATTGAATTACAGTTGCATTTTTAGCAAATACATGGGCTCTTTTTCCGGAGGTTTGACAACATGTTGTAAATGCTTGGTCTATGTCTTTAACGTTCGGATCTTGGTTTATCTTCTAGCTCACTGCCACCTGATAAATTGCATCTGTAATTCTGTCTGTGGTCCAGTGGGAAAGTGCGGGACTTTGAGAGCATTAGACCATAAATTGTTGAGTTCGAGCCCCACTTTTGTCAACGTGTTTGTGTCCCTGAGGAAGATACTTAATCTCAATTGGCTCGCCCAAACAAAATCTGTGGAGCTGTTAACGTAATAACAGCATCAATTACTTGAAGAGCCCCCTCGATTTTCAAATTTGAATTGTGCACAGTTATAGTTGACATAGTTTGCGTCCTAGGAACTACACCTGCGAACGAGAAAATTTGCTAAAAAATGTGTATTTAGCATAAAATAAGCGATTTTGTAATTAGATTGGGATCCCAGATTGTACTTTTAACGACAAGAGCGGAAATGCTACCGTTTAGTCCGTGCCATGATAATAGTGGCCACCTCAATAAAAATGACCGCTAACTTGACGTGGCATGAACTGACATAACAACTAATGGACTATCGTAAACACTTACAATGTGCCTATTTCCTGCCTTTCATATTGGAAGGCCGTTTCACAGTCGTTGAATCTATTATCGGGGATCTCCGATATTTATTATCTCTAACTTATACAATTCCTTCGTTGCTACACATGGCGTTTTCGAGCTTACCCATTCACATCATTTACTAAAGCCGTTTACCATATACAACTGTGGCAACAAATCTCAACATTTTTGAAAATCTTTGGTGTGGCGCTCTTCAAACAAGGCGGCTCTCGAACCACACACTGTTCTTGCCTGGTTTGCGCGAGGTGCACTTTCTTTCTTGATGAAGTTTGGCAAAGAATTATTAGAAAGAGAACAATGCACTGGAGAGAAGTATTACAAAGGTCTCACTGTGGGTTTACAAAGGGGTCACATGAGTCACACAGGCTCACCAAGGTCACATGAGGTCATCCACCATCCTCACCAAAACTGTTCTGCAACCGCCCACTGCACGGAAAGGGTCTCTCCCCAACGTCCAACACGTGTCGCCGCAGGGCCGGCCCCAACTCGTGCCCCCCACACCCCGCCCCTCCCTCCTGCCCCAAATTTGGATCGCTCCATGCCCCCCACAAATCCCTCCTCCCACCTCTACCCAACCCAGGCCATTTACCGTCACTCCTGGAGAGACGCCTTCCCGGGCGGCCAGAATCCCCCGCTCGTCGCACCCATCCCCCCCCCCTCCCCTTCCCTTTCCCCCTTCCGTCCCTTCCCTCCCCCTCCCCCTCCCTTCCCCCCCCACCCCACGTCCTACACCCTGCTCCTCCCCTCCCCCTCCCCGGCCGATTTTGAATGTGCCAAAGGGTGAATGAGGTCACCAAGGTGACATGAGGTCACCAATGTGAATGAGGTCACCAAGGTCACATGCGGGCACAAAGGTCACCAATGGGGTACAAAGGTCACATTGGGTAACAAAGGTCACTGGGTCACAAAGGTCACCATGGGTCACAAAGGTCACATGGGGTCACCAAGTCCACATCACACAGGCAGTCACCAAGGGTCCATGAGGTCACCAAGGTCACCACGAATCACCAAGTCAACATGAGGTCACCAGGTCCCAAATGGGTCACCAAGGTCACAAATGAGTTTCACCAAGGTTTCACATGGGTCACCCAAGGTCATGGGTCGAGCAAAGGGTTCACAATTAGGCCCAAGGTCCCATATAGATGTAGCGCGCGGCAGGTCTACACGGTGCCCAAAGTCACGAGCAGTTATTTGAGAAGGTCACTAAGGTGGGCTCACCCTCACCCACCGCTTGGGAGAAAGCCCCGCTCGTGCCTGCGGGGACGCACTCGCCCACCGGCTCGTGCCACTACACCCTGTCAGATACCCTGCCCCTCCCCAAACCCCACCCTGCCTCCTTCCCAACACTCCAGCGCCTGCCTCCTTTCCAACAACCCCACTCCACCCCTGCCCCTCCCAAACACCCCACCCGCCCCCTCCCCCCGACGCCCACCCTGCACCCTTCCACACCCTCCTGATTCCTCATCACACACAAATGGTATAGTAGTTTTTGCAATGTAGCAAAGGAAGTTCGCATAATCCGATTACCATTTTTGTGAATTGCAGCATTATGCATAATCTCATTAGCTCATTTTTATACCTAAGCCAGCATGTATCAGGAACTTTTCAAATATCAAAGAAGATGCGCACCATAATGGGTTGTCGTGACAGTGTAGTAAATTTTGCATATCCGGTGTACGTTTCAAAAATATAACGATTACGCTGATTTTTGCATATTAATTAGGCTCATTTGCATATGTAACCTTGTTTCGAAATATTCCCAACATCTAATCAGCAGAGAACTCTTTATCCCCGCTTCCTTCCACTTAATTTACATCATTATACGCCTTAAGGAACTCCGTTTAACTTGCACACAATCCTTGCGGGAAAAAGGGTTAGCATTTTTTTTAACCAGCCAAATAAGCTATTAATATTCATGAATCTGCAAAGTAGTATGCAGCCAAAAGCTACATCTAATATTCTGGCACCTGCACTCTATCACCTACCAAGTTGAGTAAATCAGGCTTAGTGGTTTAGCCACAGGAGCATCTCAACAAACGGTTAACCGAAATGTCTGAAAAATATGCAAATAGCTAATTAAAATTCATGCAAATAATGCAGCAAAAAGCTATACATAATATTGCGGCACTCCTCACTCTATCATCCTGTTCAGTTTTAAGTAAATCGGCGCATCGCGTTTTAGCCTACAGAGCAGTTTAAAAAGGTTTAACCGAACCATACGACGGACATAAGGACACACCAAATTTTGGACAATATGTGCCGACTAGTATGTGCCTCCATTAACATTCGTTCAGGCGACACAAAATGGGAATGAGTCCGGCATGCGGAAGCGCTGTTTTTGGCATGAGATCAAATCTCTGATAAACGTAATTCTTTTTCAGCTGATTATATCTTCTGAAAGGGTATACAATGGAAACAGGTGGGGTGTAAAATTCACCCCTTGGGCATTTGAGAAATCCAAGATGGCCGCACATTGGGCTTGTAAAAAACCGCTAAAATTGCTTTTACACAGAAGGCCCCAACCCAAAAATGCAAGGTAATTAGTGGTTTCTTGTGCTAATTGTGGATGTTGTGGGTGGAAACCGTAAAATGGCAAATGTAATATATTTGAGTCATGCTTGATAATTATGAATCCAAGATGGCCGCCAGTTGGCAGTAAGGAATCACAAAATGCACATTTCATTGAGAGTGCAACCAAAATACAAGTCCTTCAATGTAATTGACTGTTATTTCCCTTGCCATAATATGTTGGAAATATAAAATACTAAACTTTATTGTCACATTGGCTAATAAAAGATATTCAAGAGGGCCGAGCCGCTGAATGTTTTAAAGGCGCTGATTTTCGTAAAATATTAACTCCGAATCAATAAATGAAAGCAAGAGCATTTCTTACACATTACTCGTAGGGTGTATTTTAAGCACTCGGACACTATAAGCCCTAGTCATAACCATGTTGTAGATATAAGGTACCAGTACACTAGTTTGTCAAATTTGATACGCCAACCAGATATGGCCACGACCTATAGTGACAATTTTTGTCCACTTATAGTTTTCTAATTTCTCATTCTTGTCCGTTTGTCCTTATTCCGCTTGGTTACGTGTTTTTGATTTTCTCATTTCGACATTCCTCTTCTTCTCCGTGGCATACCGAAGATGGAACAGTCATATTTGCAGAGACACAACCACAAACCTTGATCCACATGGTGGCCTCATCTCCACATGAGCACTTATCTCCACATGAGCACGTAATCAACTTCAATAATTAATTAGGCGCTAAGGCATCCTCATTGGGCACTGCGACTGGCAAACAGAGACTGACCTTCTCGTTTCCAGCCATGCTGAGGTGGTACCGGTTCAGAGGTCAATTTCAGAGCATCCCTCCAGAGAGCTACCTGAAAATGTGCACGGGCTACTTTTTTCCTTGAAGGTCTTTGCACAATTCGTGGGTGGGCAGGAGACATAGTTTAGGTTCCAGAAGCCGAACTTTCGAGCTACTTTTGTAGGTGTCCTAGTTCCGTCTTGCCTCCGACAGCGACAGATATGCAGATTGCCCATAGCATGCCGGAATGATGGATGTTGACTGCCTTAGGACATCCCCTTGAGACGATCGAAGTAACAACCCCGGCAGTTATAACAGCTGTTTTTTACCTCGTAATACTTTTCAAGCCTCCACTTTGCCAATGCCGTATAATGGTGCTACCTGGTGTCAAAACCACTCAGACCTGGGCAGCCAGTAAGTCTGGTATGATATCAAGGTGCTTTTGGGTGCGGTTGCAATGATATCAATCAAGAAGTGGCCCCTGCCCAGGTTATTTCATCATGACATCACATGAAGAATCGCCTTGGTAACAGAAGTGTAGCAACACAACCGGCGGAGGTGAGTGGCTTACAACCAGTTTCCCGGTCCTGCCCCCCGGCTGTCGACCCCTCCACGGACCTTCACAAGGTTCGTGAAGGTGGTAGCGGAGTTTCATCTTCGTCTACTTATATGACTGGCTACTGGTGGCATCATCCGCGCAGAGGCTCCAAGCCTCTATCGAGGAGGTCCTAGACTTGATAAGGTCTCTCGGTTCCATCGTCAACCTCGACAAGTCAATCATATCACTCTCCCAGAGCCCCCCAGTTTCTGGGAGCGATACCTTGGATTTCTGTTGGCAAAGGTGAGGCCCTTCTGCAGAAAGAGTAGCCTCGGTAGTGGCGTGTGCCCGAGCAATTGGGAGCAGCGGTCGGTCCCTACCCAGGCTATGACTTCGGCTTCTGGGACTTCTGGCCAGCGTCATCGGGATGGTTCCCCATTGCAGATTACGCATGAGGGTATCCAGATCCACATGCCCAGGTACTTCCGACCCTGGTACCAACCAATGTCCCTCCGGATTCCAGTTCCCTCGTTAAGCTGGGGTTCCCGACCTCCGTTGATGGACACATCCACCAATTTGGAGTGGGAGCCCCTTCAGGAAACTAACAACCTCCGTGACGCTGACGATAGATGCATCGGTGTGAGGGCCCCTTAGGGTCCCACGAAGTGTCAGGCCATGGGTCGCCCATGCAAGCTCGCGATCATATCAATGTTGCTCCGGCTGTGGGCAATCTTCCTGGCACTTGGAAGACGTATCGCCATACCAGGGGAAAGGTGCTTCCTGTCCGATGCGACAACAATTGACGGTAGTGCCTCCCTCAACAAGGGGGAGCAAGGAACCTCAGCAAGGGGTAGTAAGGCCTCTCCTAGAGTGGTGCAGGGCAACGGGACATTGCCTTATATAATAGCATCACATGTACCAGGGATGGAGAACGTCCTAACGGACGCCCTCTCCCAGAAAGGGCATGCAATGCCAGGCGCATTCGAAGGTAAGGGGTCGTCAGTGGAAGGTTAACCACGATCCTCCTGCCGGTCCAATTTTTCAGAGTTACAGCGTCCCCTACGTGACCTCTTCGCCTCCACTTTGGAATCACCAAGCTTCCGGCGTTCTACTCATGGAGTCGAGATCCCAGAGCCGTGGGTCAATGATGCGATGTGGAATCAGGCTATTGATCCCCTCCACCCCCTCCCATTGCGATGATTCCGAGAGTCCTCAAGAAGGTAACTTCGGTCCCAGAATTGCCTGGTTCTGTGGATGGCCCCTTAATGTGGCCGGCTCATCTGTGGTTCCCACGGCTTCTAGAAACTGCTAGTGGGTGACTAGTGGCTTCTAGGAGCGATCCTCCGCCGACCGCGTATCCGTCCGGAGCGTAACCACCATCCGCGCTCCAACTTGACTGTCCTTGTGGCGCATTCCGCCAATCATACACTCAGGCGGGACTTTTCTTATCAGGCTGGCGCGCTCGCTGCTCAGGCAAGGAGGAAGTCACTAAGAATCTTACATTCTCGACTCTGCCGGGTCTATCGATGGTGTGCCAATCGAGGGATTGATCTGCTGTCTGCGTCTTATGGCAGATCCGGGGATTCTAACATAAATTTTCCTTGAGGGTTGGGCGTCCAAACAGTCAAGTGCTACCGTAAACCGGCGATTGGGGCGCTCCATCTGTGTCTTCAGAGACATCACCTTAGTCCTCTAATAATCCAAATTCCTTATGAATCTGCTGAAGGGCGCGTTTTCGTTCGTTTACTCGTTCCGGAGTGGGATCTGCCACTAGTGCTCCAGTTCTTAGAGGACTTCGAACCACTGGAGAGGGTCAAATCTCCTGACTATGAAGACGGGCCTTCTGGTGGCAGTCGCTTCCGGCCGATGGGGTTCCGAAATACTACCTGTCTTTCACGTACCGTGCCCAGTGTTTTCCCCGGACCTGCCTGGCTGCGGGACGTCGAAGAAACCCTGGTGCCCGGTCAGGGCACTACAATTGTCCTCAATCTATTGAGGTCCCTGAAGACATAACAGCTTTTCATCTAGACGCCCCCAACCCATATGGTCCGTTAGCGAAGGACACAGCCGCCGGGTTACCTCGACCATCCGCAGCGCACACCGAACGCATCACAATCCCAGTTGGTCGGCTCTCGGTTAGGTACAGCTACAAAAATCATTTTGAGTTTGCCCGTCTGTACAAACTGCAATATGGCACACGCAGCCATCTTGGATTTTTTTCAATTGCCTCATGGTGACATTTTACATCCATCTTAATTATATGGTATACCATAGTATATAATCAGAATGAGAAATGATAAACGTCTATTTTGGGGTTGATTCCTCTGTGAGAAGTGCATTTTCGGGTTTTTCTGCTTTAAAATGCGGCCATCTTGGATTTTCTCAATTAATAAAGCGTGCCTTCCAAGATACATTATCATTTACATTTCCTACCTCAAACGTGAATGATTATTAAAAACAAAACAATTACCAAGCATTTTGGGGGTTCCCTTGTCCATGGACTGCAATTTGGGGTTTTTACAGTGAAATGGCGGCCATCTTGGATTTCTTTCTCAATAATAAAGCGTGCTTCCAAGCTACATATATAATTTACATTTTCCGACCTCAAAATATATTATTCAAAACAAAACAATTACACGCATTTTTGGGGGTGTCCTTGTCCATGTAAACTGCAATTTCGGAGGGGTTTTACAGTGAAATGGCGCCCATCTTGGTTTCTCACATTGCCCAAGGTGGCAATTTTACACCCACCTGGAATCCATATATATACCTTTCAAAGAGTTATAATCAGCTGAGAAAAAACTTTATCAGAGATTTTTCATCTACTTCTCCTGCGCTGCTGGACTATACACATCTAGTGGATAGGTTTGAGAGCATAACAGGCGGCCGGCTAGATTAAACTAAAATGATTCTGTGATGATTCCTAGTGGCAGCGAAAAATAAAATGGCAAAGCGCTTGATCTTTATGGAAGGCACTATAATAAAATACGCATTTATTTTTATGGTCTTGCGTAGGGGATCGTTTACTGCTCCTGTTACATTCTTCATCTGCATCTCGAGGCAAGTAACTCATTTTGTTGTCTTCCCAAAAATGCCTACACTTTTTTTATGTTTAATCCCCCCATATAAAATTAAAAAACATTAATGATACAATAATCATTCATAGAAGATCAAAATAAAACACTTGCATACCCGAAATCACTAAATGTCCTCTAGAACCTCGTCATCAGCTAAACCCTGCTCAATAACCTTTGATCCCCCCAATCTGTGAACAACCTCACTGGGACGTGGATCATGGTTTTATCATTGACCAAATTGGTGACCGTATTTGATTTGTACACGAAAAAACCAATGAATATATTCTTAAGCAGTTTAGTGTCAGCTGAAAGACTGCATATTATCAGTGGGTCCATCACTGTAATAGCAACTGTCCACCGGTGATATAACGTAGTGCTGTCTCTATGGCAGTGTATGTGGGGGAAAACCTCAATCCTTCCAATCCCTGATCGTCCAGGATCACTCCTGCTTGCTCCTACCGACAACCCTCGATCATCGGCGTCGGAAGCATTTTATTTGGGACGTACCGCTGTGGTGGGCGCCTACCTATTTCCCTTCAGAGGGGAAATTTTTTTTATTATAATTTAGTAATTTAATCACATAGGTTAAGTTATTATGGAAAGGTTGAAGCACGTTTTTACACACGCGGGTTAACATGACTGGAACTTCCATTTGTCTAGAAAAAAAGTAGGCCTACACCAGAAAATTTTACAAAAATGTTAAGGTTCTTAATGTTAAGGGGGTGCAGTGGAAGGGTATATCCCTGCCGAAACATCCCCACCCCCCCCCCCCTGCAAGTTTATTTTCCAAAGGCAGTGTGTTCTCATGAAAATGGTGGAACAAATTTTGAAATTAGTAAAAGGTTCACTTTATATGAAATTATAGTGTATATATCAACGGTCTTAAAAAAGTAAAATTGAGGTTAATGGGTAAGGTTTATTTGAACGACCATAAGTCAATTACCTTGTAGAGTTCATATATGAAGCGGCGGGGGTGGGTAGAGGTGGCCCCCTTTCGCTCGAAGGGCGGACCCTTGCAATGTTCAATTCCCAAAGTACATTTTCTCGTGAAAATTTTGACTGGAGACAATTTGAATTACAAAGGTTCACTTTATAATGAAATATATTGATTTAAGATCAACGGTTTTAAAAATTAAAATTAAGTTAATGGGTAAGGTTTCTTTAACAAACCATAAGTCAATTGATCTTGGAGAGTTATAATTATATCAGCGGCATGGAATTGATGTGGGAGGTTGCCCCTTCTGCGCGAAGCGCGGGAATCCTGCAAATTTTCATTTTTCCAATTCACATTTTCTCGTGGAGAATTGATGGAACAAATTTTAAAATTAGCAAAGGTCACATTATGTTATATAAAAAATCAGAAAGGCCTTAAAAAGTACAAAATAGTTAATGGGTAGGTTTTATTTTAACCTACGTCAATTAGAGCCCGAGAGTTTCATATATAAAGCGGCACAGGGGTGGTGGATGGAGGGTCCTCTTCCGCTCGCGAACCCCTAACAATGTTTGTTTCCAAACACATTTCTATACAAAATTGATAGAAAACATGGTGAATTTGTAAGTGCTTCATTTTGTCATGTTATAGCAAATAAGATTAATGGGCTTATAAAATAGTAGAGTGATGGTTACGTTTTCTTTGACTCAATTATCATGATATTGTAAAGTGTCTTGCGAATTATATATCAACCCCCAGATGCCAGCCCCGCGGGACACGCCGCGGCCGAATTGAGAAGAGGTTGTCCCTCTCCACGTGCGAAGACTTGCAATCTTCATTTCTAAAAACACATTTTCTCAATGTTATTGAACAAACCAGAAAGTCAATTGATTATAGAGAGTTCCTTTAGGCCTATGAAGCGACAGAGGGTGGGTGCACACGCGGGAGGTGAACCGCTAGAATGTGTTCTTTTTTCAAACATATTTGTTCCTCATGCAAATGGTCACTTCTTCTATTGGACGACCGGTATCTGTTGCTTTCCCTTATGAGACCTCTCCAAAAAGCAGCAACATCAGCCTTTTTATGTCGAAAATGACAATGCGATGGCATCGTTCGGCGGGGGGGGCCAGCCCAGTTTGTATTTATCGTATTTAATGCATGTTTAAGACCCCACTTTCAGCATCGTTGGCACCCAGTGACCCATTATTTTTTTTAAATGGCCACCACTATCCACCCAAACACCCCTTTTTTGAACATTTTTACCGCAAGCCCCCTATTTTTTAGAAATTTTTTGCAAAGTTTCACCCAAAGGCCAATATTTTTTTGGAAATTTACAAGGATTTCACTGATTATTTTGTTTCTAAAGGGGAGGCATTCTTTATGCTTGCTGGATAACCAGAACAAGAGCGCCATTGTTTATTAGGCTTCTGCAAATTTCCTTCTTGTGAGCGAATCCGTTCTGATCATTAACTTTATTGGATAACCATATAAGGGGTACCATATGGCAGGAGTTTATGACTCATGTGATGATCAATGGCCCAATTGCTTGTTTATAGCCTTCTGCAAATTTGCTTATATTGTCGCGACATCATTACTTATCGAAACCAAATAGCAGACCACTGAACACCTAATTGGTCAGATGACTAACTTTAATTAGTCCGTTGTGCCCGTTTGACTAATGTAAAGCTAGTCAAACAGACATGACTAACATATGTGCTAGCATTACCTAGTCCTACATGCAGTACTAACTGCATGACAACCACAACATTATCACTAACATACAACCACTTGACTAGCTTGAGGTTAGTCATGCTGCCTGACTAACGTAGCTAGTTGCATTACTAGGTTAATGACTAACTTGTAATTAGTCCCCAGATGGTGCCACATTTTGACTAACTTACGTTAGTCATGCAATTCAAAGCTATTCATCAGTTTGATAGCATGATCAAACAGTCACGCTTTTATGACAACTTGCATGAACTAACAACTTGAGAGGTGGAGATTATGGAACAAGTAGTCAATCCATATGATGACCCAACTAGTCATTC
This sequence comes from Ophioderma brevispina, assembly GCA_023653785.1. Classification (NCBI taxonomy): domain Eukaryota; kingdom Metazoa; phylum Echinodermata; class Ophiuroidea; order Amphilepidida; family Ophiodermatidae; genus Ophioderma; species Ophioderma brevispina. The sequence continues at coordinate 7,512 of JAMKCH010045594.1, read as the reverse complement.
ACCCATTACCGTAGTCCATACCGGCTGATAGTTTAGAAACGTGTACGCTAGCATGCGTCCTTGACTAGCTTTGACAAGGTGGGGGTTTAACTACGTCATGTTAGTCAGTCTGTATGTCGCTAGCCTCTCTGACTAGTTTAAAGTTAGTCATGCAACTGCATGACTAGTTTGTGTTTTCCGTGAATATGCTTGTCATACTCCGGGACAGGAAACCTTGGACGGAGCTTTCAATCTTAACAGCTTTCCCTATCCTACTCTTTTTATCATAACTCAAGTCGCGGTAATCCTGTCATCCTGCAGTTTTAGACCCTCCTCCATTGAGTCACAAATTTATTATTTTTTTTTCATAACTCAAGTTCCCGGAGTTCATATAGTCTGTCGTTCAGTAATTTTCTAAATAATAAAACGCAAATATGTCATCCGTAAATCTGTATTGTAAACATTTTCTTCTCAAAACAATCCCTGTGTCCTACGGCGTAGTCTCCGTCATACCATAACCATTTACGTCATTAGTACACTGTTAAAAAGTTCTGTTGTTTGTACGTTATGATTGAATAGAAGTTTTGATGTTTTACGATGTTTGGTTATATGAAGAAAAACATATTTGTGTTAAAGTATTAAACATGCATGTCAAGAATCTCTAAAATACTGCAGTAAATGTGCGTCTAAGATGCACCGTATTTTAACGGTAGACTATGGCAGCGGGATTATCCCCCCCCTATCTCTTCTTTTATATCCCTCAACATTTCCATCAGTCAAATTACGTTTTCTTTCCATCCGTCACCAAAGATCCTTACCAAATACATTGTAAACCACCCACTCTCTATCGCCCTTCCTTTCTTTTATCCCCTTGTTAATTGTTACCGGTTTGTGTTGGTTACTTCAGTCATTTTCTTTCATGGCATCTAGCTTCCTCTCTCTCTTTCTATCACTATTATACTATCAATTATTCTTTCTTTTTTTTCACTGTATCTCTTCTCTCTTTTTCTCTATGGTATTTCTCCCCCCCTCTCTCAGTCTCTATAATATCACTTAACCATTTTCCCAATGAAATTACGTTTGCTCTCTCATAGCTCATTCCGTCTCTCTATCACTCCCTCTCTCTCATCTCCTCGCGGCCACCTCTCCGCCTATCGTTCTTCACTCATTATGTTTCTCTGTCGCTCTCATAATTCTGTCTCTCTCTCTTCCTGGCTCTCTCTCTCCCTTTTTTTTTTTCTCTTCTCTTTCTTTCTGTATATACCCTCTCTCCTCATGCAACCACCTCTTCCCTCTGCTATGTGGTCTATCTTCTCTTTCTTTCTGAATGACGATCTCTACCAGTCTGCTTTTGCCTAGTTTCTTTTGTTTTATGTAATTCTATATTCACCGTTATGGGTATGAAATCCGGCAAGACCCAATTAAGCTCAAAGACTACTACAAATTACGTTGTCTTTCATCCGCGTCTATATTTCCCTCCCTCCCTCACCCCTCACTCACTCAAACCTCCTTCCCTCCCTCCCTCACTCACTCCTCCACTCACTCCCTCACTCATACCTCACTCACGCCCTACTCACTCAATCACTCATCTCTACCTCCTTCCAATCATCACTACCCTCCCTCCCTCCCTACCTCCCTCACTCACTCCTCACTCCACTCCCTCACTCGATCACTCCCCCCTACTCACTCACCACCCACCTACCCACCACTCACTCACTCTCTCATGCACTCACTCACTCACTCACTCACTCACTCACCCACCACACCCACCAACCCACTCACTCTCAATCACTCACTCCACTAACTCCACTCACTCACTCTCGACATATCATCTGCTCTCTACAGCCGTTACTCGTTTGCTTTTAGTCCAGAGGAGTGTTTGAATCAATCCAAATGCAGTTGCAATGTGCCCATACGTACTGTAAAAACAACATGTCACTCACTCCCTCACTAACTCCCTAACTCACTCACTCACCCACCCACCCTACCACTCACTCACTCACTCTTCACTCACTCATGCACTCACTCACTCACCCACACAACCACCCCACTCACGCACTCACTCACTCATCTCACTCACTCACTCACTACTCACTCACTCAATCCCCTCCCTCTCGACCAATCTCTGCTCTGTTCTTTCTCAGCAGGTACTCTGTTTGCTTTTAGTCAGATGGTGTTTTGGATCATCCCAGACTGCATTGAACGTGCCCATACTGTAGGCTACTAAACACATGTCAGTAACGTAGGGATAACGTGGTCCAATGGTAAAGAACCACAGAACATTTCATAATCATGCTTAAAAATTCCCTAAGTATAACGCTTTGTGGGCTAAACTGAGAAGTTAAAAGTTGGGTTTTTATGTGGTGAGAATATGTTTTTTTTGTAGATCACATGACCTATGACCAGTTAACAGCCTGTTTGTAAACATGTTAGGGCCTGTTACCTTGAAATAGGTCGGCCTGAAGTTACACACTGGGCATTGTATCTGTTTAGGTTTTAATACTATGGGCCTAACGATTCGCAGGAATGGATTCGCAGGCAACAAAAGAAGTGACGTAGGAAACTGGTCTATTGAGTGAATTTCCCTAAAACTGGTAAAGCATTGTTGGGATTGACTCAATGCACTCTATGCTTTTAAGTCTGTCCTTTCTGGCTTCCTTCCTTTTCTATATCCCTTAACCATTTCCTTCCCTCAACAAATACCATCTCTCTCCTCTCATCTCCTCTCACCTCAAAGATTTTCCCCTCTAAATTTCAGATCTTTCTCTCTCTTCCGTCTCTTCTCTCTCTCTCGTCTCCTCTCATTCCGTCTCTCCCTCGACCATCTCTCTTCTCCTCTCTATCTCTCTCTCTTGTTTTCTCTCTTCTGGTCTCTCTATCTGTATGACAATCTCTCCCCTCCTTACAAATTAACACAACACGACCCTGCTTTCTTTTATGTTCCGTCTCGTCTTTTATTGGACTATGATCCTCTGACAATAAAAAACTTTGACACAGGTGGTGTCAAATTCGTACATTTTCGTACATTTCTCTGGCTTTCCCCAGGAATACGGCGATCACGCGAATCAAATGCGCGCCGTGACATGCACGACGATGCGTTCAGGGGGCACAGTACAAAATGGTCTGCGGAAAACATGCTTTATAATGCGCTCCTCTTGTATCCTCATATCTTTGCCCCTGTCATACCTAGGCAAATGAAATTTGGCAGTAGAACTGTTGAATTCATGATCTTTAAAAATCTTCTTTTGAAACCCTGAGCCCCGCCGAATCCGGTGTTTCACGGCGTTCCATATTCGCCGTATCAATAAACAGCCAATACGCTTTCCTCTCATCCATTTTTTTAAAAATACAAGTTAAATTGAAAGAATAACGCACAATAATGATACAAAAAGCAAATCTCTAGACAAATATCCGCCACAACACTACACAAAATTACGCTCATGTCTATGTTTTTAAACTATACGTGTGTTGCACTCCACGGCGGAGGGATTTTTTACTGTCCCCCCATTAAATATAGATGTTTGTCGTCTCCTCAGTAGGCCCAAGAGACACAATAGTGCAGCAGCACCAACCAGTTTAGGAGACTGGTACCTTAAAACCCGGGTCCCGAATAAATAACATTTGTCATCATAGCTAAAATTGAACCGTAGGATTGGAACTTCATTAAAACTGGTGATGACAACATTAAAATGGGTCAATTGCATACGACGCCATTTGGAAAATGGAAGCCATCTTAAAAGCCAAAAACACTAAGAGACAATATTTGGTTTAAACAGTTTTTTTCTGGGTCAAGGAGTTCAAAACAATAATTCCCCAAACTATAAAATATTGCATGTGCCGAAATTTTCCCAAGATGGCTGACATTTATTTACACAAACCTACATTGCTTAATATATAAGCCTAGGAAGATGATTTGGTGTCAAATTTAAAGGATTTTCCTCTAGGTCACGGAGTTCAATAAACTATTTACAAAACTGTCAGATGATATGAACGTAATACTTTTTCATACGTCAGTATTTGCCAAGATGTCAACATATGAAATGACAAAATGTTTATACCCCATGCTATACAGCACCTAGGATGACGATTTTGGTGAACAAAGTGGATGTTTTTTAGGTCAATGATTTTACCAGCAATGATTCTCCACACTGTCAAGATGAGTCGTAGTCATGTTATTCACTGGGACTACCAAGTGACACCAAAATAAGACACCTGACTACTCTATAGGTATTCACCCAAAAAATATATCTGGAATTGAAATGGATTTTCGATATTTAGCCTGTATATTTTAATAGGAACTATATGTGTTTGTTTCATGATATGTCAAGAGTAAAAAGGCCCGAATTTCGAACAATTAATGGTCACGGTCACGGTGCAGCCTATGGTAGTCAAGGTCTGGGGGGGTTTTCTTTCATAGGGCCATAAAGCGCAGTTAGAGGTTCTAAGGACGCGAGTTATGAGGATCTGTGTGGTATTAATTTTCAAGCATATGGGTTTTAAATTTTTATATTTTCCACCATTAATCCTGATATTGTAGTAACTTAACACCCTTGGGTACTTTGCTTTAAAAAAAAGGGCTATTTGGGGAAAAACAAGTGACAAATGCAAATAAACATCACTTTATCTTCCATCACAGTTTGAGAATAGTTTTATGAACTACCTGACCTAAAAACCACTCATTTTTACACCAAAATCATCTCCATAGGTTAATAAGATAGAAATTGATGTTTTCTTTGGACGAGATGTCGGCATCTTGAAAAAAATAGCCGTGTATCTAAATTCTGGCAATGTTCATATTGAAACTCTTGGACCGGACAACATACATTCCAACAATAAGTAACACATAGTAGTGCTAGTACCTTTAAATGGCGGCCCCCATTTGAAAAGTTGGTTTATGCAAATGGCCACCATTTTTAATTTTGTCATAACATATTTCATTGAAAATACACAACGCAATGATCAAATTTTAAGCATGTTTGCAAAATGTTATATGCCAGGCCAATCGGTTGGTAGAAATCGAGGCCTTTTTCAACATGATGCTGCAGCACGACAACCGGACAGAAGAATATATGTGCTCCTGAAAGCCAGCTAGATTTGATCTTATTAAATAATTTCACAACAAGGTTAGCGGCACATCCTACGATTTACCAACAATGTCAGCCAGAATAAAGATATAAAACTGCATGACTCAATATTAAAGTGAAACGAAAGCATAACTAGATATTGCCTTTATTTATTAACAGACAGTGACCAAATTTGGTTGAAATGAGCACTGAACCTAAACAATGTTGTTTGCAGTGAATGTTTTTATACCCATTGATATATTCGGATTCATCGTCTAAACTGTACACCAAAGATATACATGTATTTCACCCATCTGAACTTGAAGATACTCTATGAAGTCTAATCAACCTTAAATAACCATATTTAAAGCAGTGACGTGCGCAAATGATCTTACATTAAGAAGGAAATAAAAGGCACGAAAACTTCAAGACATCATGTATGATATCCCCTTGGAATACAATTCCCCCCCCCCATTCATAGGTAAGCCCCCCCAGCAGGTATACAAGCACAAGCAAGCCTCTGTTGAAAACTATTTCCCAATTTTCTTATGACCAGTCTGGTATGGCATACAGGCGGAGATACTAAACCAATGTTTGCATCAATACAAAGCTATTACAGCGAACCAGCGACCTAATGAAACCAAAGAGCCAGTGTAAAGTAACTGAGTGTCCCCAATAGAGGAGTTTGTCCTAGCTACCATAGCAACATGTGCAGAATAACAGTCGTGACTTGACCCAATAAAAACGTTATCCAAAATGAAAAGTAATACTTATGTGTACTTTATATCATTCCATCATGAAATGCATGGACAAGTCTGATGCGCGTGGACAAGTCGTTTCAGTGGACCATATCTTGGAACCACCAACCAAAATGCACATTTTTTTAGGCAAAGATGCTCAATTACCCAGTCTTTATGATTTAACATAAAACCACAGATATCAAATTTTAAAAGTGGAAAAATATCACTTAATGTTGGTAAATATAGTCTAGTAAAGCAGGCAGAATTGGAAATAAAGACAACAGTGGACAGGCCATACCAGATCCAGGACCAGAATAGCACGAACTCAAAGGTCAACGTTATCTTTTTAGACGAGCAGTTGTGGTAGATCCAACGATACGCGTTTGGTAAAACGGTGGGCAAGATTCTCGAGGTCTTTCTTAAATGAGACAAACACGTGCAAATCTATTTGTTTTCTTTTAAATGAAGAAGTGTGCTATGAAGCCAAGTCTTTCATGTTGCCTCATGCATTCCAAGTGTTCTAAGGAAGAAATCGGACCAAGTTGATTTTGCCCACTCATAATTGATGAAGCATCATCTTTGGTTTTACGGTCTATTGGAAATGAATAAATGGCATATAAGCTTATTTTATTGGCTTTAAATGGATACCCCCCAAACAAAGACCTATGCGAACTTTTCTTTTTATCAAAATGTCGTCGTTCCGAGTGTAACATTTTTTTGGGACAGCCGTATATTCTTCCGCCAACATGTTGAAGGGGCGGCATCAGTATTGAAAGGGTGCTGTTTGACTATAGCCGTCAGCATAACTGTTTGCAAAGGGCGGCGTCAGTTATAGACTATACGGGCACCATGACCCCCCCCTGCCACCCCCCCGGGGATTTTGGAGGACAACAATTTTGTGAAGCTTATACCATAAGCAACTGAATTCAGGTTGTCTGCAAAAAATCCCCACCCTGGGTTTTTAAAACGGTGATGGGCGCTTTTTTTCAAAATGGCTGCCAAAATGCAACCACTCCCAGTCGGGGAGAAGTACCAACATGCCTAGCAAACACAGAAACATCACATGCACTTGATTTTGGTACAATAGATAGCTATGGTTCCCCTCTTCCTTGATACCAAAATGAGTACCAACATGCCTAGCATTAGTCACAATGACGTCATAAAGCTTCGCGTGTTAGCAAAATTTGTCAATTTCCATCGACACACATAGGGAAAAATTCAATTTTCGCCAAAAATGGTAGGAATGCCAAGTTTTCATGCGGGTGGTTGGTTTTTGTGCTTCTACATGATGGAAAATGACTAGTTTTATAAAAATGAGAGCATTTCAGTGCTATAATAATGTGTATGAGTCTTTTGCTTAAAATTGCGAAATATCCAAGTTCCCACCCTATATTCAGTACATGTATTTTAATACTTTCTCAACATATGACGTCATAGTGACGTCATAATGGGGATGTGGCACTTATTTTTGATACCAATGGAAAAGAAGAAACTCGAAGCTACCATGTGGTACCGAATTTACAGGAATCGGATTTTCAGGAACCGAAAATGGCTCAGGTAGACGAGGGCTTGCTAAGTCAAACGTGACAAGTCTATCGATGCCTTCCTAAGGCTTGGAAGATCGACTGATGTGCCAAAGCACTCGTATGAGAAATTTGTTGAGGATGCACTCCAGAGAGCAATTATCAAGCATGTGATGGTACCAGGCAGATGTGTAGGAGCAAGAATTC
>JAMKCH010045593.1:0-11801 GCA_023653785.1 Ophioderma brevispina | reverse complement strand
GAGAGAGTGAGCCGCTATTTCATTACAATCAGGACTGCAAGGGTTTTGGGTGGTGTATAATAATTATAATAGGGCTGTTTGATATTAGAGTGATATGTGCGCATGGCTACAGAGCGCATAGCTCTGTAGCCATGGAGCGTTATGTTCAAGGGTATGATGTTTGATAGAGATTACTTTGCAGGGGAAGTTTCTGGAGTTTGAGTTATGCACAGGTAATTTAACAGAAGCATGATTGATGTGAACTTCCATAGTTTTTCTTAATTTATCATGATATTACTAAGATCTTTTGAACAAAGGTGAAGAGATGATTTTTTTAATGCATGGGAACGGACTGCCATAGTAAATGCTTGTAACAGTTTCACAAAAATTACCGGTGGGAAATCCCCAATGCCCAAATCGAGCAGATCGTATGTCCTACCCTCGTACAGAAACCACAGGATAGAGTCTAACATCTTGATCATTACGCTGTGAAAACAGAGATACAGAATTGCTTGCTGCTTTGCCGTATTGGGTAGTTATAAACGGTAACGAGATGAATAGTTGGTGTCGTGTCAGGTACCAGGTCACGTGTTGGTATCAGATAGCGTTGCCTCTTCGGGGAGGACCGATATATATAAACCGGACTATGTTAAATCAAGGTCTGTAATGACCCTCTGCCCAATGCTATTATTTTTTTCCAAAAAGGACACCGTGTATTATGTCTAACAGTACAGAATTTTACCTTTTCCCTACTGATTCAAAAACGAGCGTACGATGCGATAATGGTTGTTTTTTTCCAATTGTAGCGATACGTACGTCATTTTACCTGAATGGGTCCCCCTCCCCCCCCCCCCACAAGCAAACTAATAAACCAATCCATGCGTGACGCATCAATCTTTAAATTTTTTACCGCAAAAATGGCTGGTATTTCCCATAATAAAATTCCTTTTTAGATTCAACATTGTATATTGTTCTTTAATAATTAATATTCAATTGTCCCCGCATGACTGTGAAAAAGATGGGTCCATAAAGTTACCAAACTGAAAAACATATGGTCGCGGTACATACCCTTACCGTGGACTGCATGAGCAGACGGATCCCGTGTTAGTTCTAGCGGCTTTACAGCATTGCGCGCAGGCTGCGGGGGTTGGTTATGCGTCCAGACAGCTCAAAAATATGTGCATAACATATAAGTTGAATCAATAATGAGAGCATGGCATAGTGGTTAGGGTGCTGCCTGTGGTGCTAAATATCTGAGTTCGATTCCCAGTGGGGGACACTTTGGCTGGGTTTTAACTGGGTACTTCCGCTCATTTCTGGATGTGATCCGTATACCGGCTAGTGAAATAAATAACAGATACGCTCTCCTCCAGGGTTAACCTGGAATTGCGGCGAATAAATCCTGTCCTCGGAGGGGACATTAAGCGGTCACTCCTGTTTGTAGGAGAACCACAACCGATGTGTATATCGCAGCAGTTCAAAATACGAGTAGGGTGAAAAACAAACCCGACTATTCCAATCCGCCCAGCTCAAAAGTGGGCATATTAGAGCGTTCCATATCATGGAATACACTTTTAGGACCGGATCAGCTTATCCAGCTCAACAAATCCTGACCCCACTACAGCCATTACCAATAACTTGTAGAACGAAAGAAGAAGTTACAGTATATGAGATCAGAGTTTAACATAACGTATACAGCATGGGACAAAAGTGGTATGTGCTCTCTAAACCACTGGCAACTCAAGCTGTTAAAAGTGTTACGTTTGAGAGGAAATGGGAAAAATGTGGAAAACCACAACCAAAATATCAGTGCTACATACTAATATGTTTTAGCTATTAAAAAAGGCTTCTAATGTTCTGATTTCAAGTATTACGTTATATTATACATCAAAAACAATATTGGTGTCCTTCTTCTGATACAGTATGTTGTTGTACAAAATGGAAGTACACAGATTAGGTTAGGGATCATGCATGGATTAAAGATTGAAGCACAGAAACAGATATTCTAAAAAGCCGTTCTTTGGGACCAGTCAGTGATGTCAACCTTTAACGTATTTGATAAGGTATGCCTCTTGAGAATGATGCATGATGTAAACTCCAGGATTACTGTGATCACTGGAAAGTGCATATTAGGCCAGCCAAATTAGGACAAAGAAGCCTTAACCCATAACTAATGCAAAAAAAAAATCATGTTCCAGAATGATTGAGAACCTGAAGAACAACCCATATCAAAAGTTATCAAATATCAAATGGAGTGAATTATGTATTTTTAAGGGGGTAAGGTTTCTATTACAGGAGTAAATGTCAAAGGGATCCCAATGTGTAAAAAAAGTAGGCCTATACAACCTGTTTGTCACCATTCAGGGATTAAAAAAATATAGGTTTTGCCCTATCTACAGGTGGTAGTTCAAAAGTGAAGAGTCCCAAGAGGTTCAAAGTCACAATAGGGGTAAAATTCAGATATAAAATACGTTTGTTATAAAAATGAGTTTGTCAAATGTAGTTATTTTTGGTTTCCAGGAGGTGAAAAAATACTGGTTGCACCATTCTATGATATCGAAACTATTCACCTGAAGACCGTAAAGCTAGTGCTATTATGTATCGAGGGAAAAGACACTTGGGGCCTGTTTCACAAAGATTAAGATCGATTCGTAGTTTGTTTTATCGAGCGTTAACTCGATAAAGCGTAAGTTTGAACTTGATTGTAAGTCAACTTATACTTGATCTAGTTACGCTTGATAAATCAAAACTTACAATCCATATATCTTTATGAAATGGGCCCTGGTGTGTTACCATATATCAGAGATTTGGTTGGGCATTGGTGATGCCAAAGGGTACGTACTTATTGTTTTACTCTGGTTTTGTCACAATAAATGCAGATTTAGGAAAAGCTGTGACATGTATGGTCACTAACTAACTCAATTCACCCATGACTGTCAGACTCTCAAACATTTTGGGCAAGTCTCCCTTCAAGAATTCTTGTGCACTCTAAACTTGGATGCTGCCTCACTGGAAAGTGCAGATTTTATAGTTGCTTTTTTTTTTATTTTGTCACTTCATTAAAGTTTTGAAATTCTAAGTAGGCTGTGCCGGTTGGCAGTTGACAGCCCAAACGTGCTTTATCTGTGAGGGATGTGGGCAATCCCACTATGATCAAATCATCAAAATATCAGAAATATGAACATTTTAATACAGGATATTATACCAATGGTACCATTCAGTCTAGCGTATGCACCAGAGCGTGTATTGAGTCAATGCCATAATGCACCCGTTTTGGGAAATTTCACCCCCTCAATAGGGTATGTGAATCCCACAAAAATAAATTATAACAATAAAAAAACAGAATTACAGCCATTTCACCCCAAAAGCATTCGTTACTTTGTCTGTGGTCTTTAAACTTGTGGAAACACTTATCCCAAGTACTACATCTGTTTAGTTCAGTAGCTCTATGGACACACTGCAATGCATTATGGGATTGGTTCAAACACTCCCGAGTATTGGCACCTACTACATTAATGGCACTATTAAAGTATAGGAACACAAAGAGGCTAGGAACGGGCGTGTACTTCCTTACTCATCAGAAAAGGAAGCGGTGTTACTCCTAACCTGTAATCATCATATGACATTAATTCATCACTACATTTGGAGGTGTTCCCCTGAAGAGCTTTATTACCCTTGATCTGTGCTTCCTGAGGATTTGTAACCTATTGGGTAATCTTTGCCCTTGCTAGCCCAGGTACCTCACATTAGCCTTAAATTGCTATATGGATAACAGGATTGAAAAAAAATAAGGGTAGGTAGGTGGTAGGCCAGTTTATGTAGTATAAACACTCAGGAATATGAATAATTAAAAGTTGCTGTTGTTCCAAATAAACGCCCCTGCGCTAATAAAACGCCCCCTACAATTTAGATAAACAAAATTCAGAAAATAAGTAAGCTTACTAAATCACCTGATTTTGAATGGCGGACTGTTGAAACCCCGTATCATACTCGCTGGTGTCATCAAGGCTTTTGCTTTTGATCCGTCACTAATGGTAACTGGCACACATAGATACACAAAGAGAGGATGGCCCACCTGTTAGATACACAAAGAGAGGATTGCCAAACTGTGTAAGGTGATTTTTGCAGGGTTTGTTATTTTCCATTTTGACTGTAATAAAAAAGCCCCCCCTTTTTAAAAAATGCACGCCCCGAGGCATTTATGGCACACAATACGGGATGCTAGATCGACTTTTAAAATTTTTAAAAACTAAGGAAAGTGGCAACCATCCAATGACCACAGAAATATGTTTTGCATTTGGGTAAAGTGCCTTCAATGCTAGAGAGCATGTGTGGTCCACTGGAAAAGTGCACGGTCAATAATTAGACGTAAAATGGAGTTGAGTTTCGCTGCTGCCAACATGTTGTGCACTTAGGGCAAGGCGCTTTATGCTCGCCACTTACATGTCGACCCAGCACTATTCGGTTAGATGTTATGGGAATATTACAGTTTAAATAGACATGAGGACATTTAGAACAAGGCCCCATTTTGTTTTGAAACCCTAGTTTTTTGCATATTTGGAATGCTTATCATATATTAGATCACACCTGAAGTGAATAAACTGAATACACCGTTATTATGTAAAAAGATGATTTAGTATGTTCTGTCGAAATTCAAAGTAGTGTTTTCTTATAGGGTGTTTACGATAGCAGGCCAGTTCAAAACAAGGTAAGTGAAATGATTGGGACCAATTCCTGACAGTAGTTGTCAACAATAATAGAAAAACAAAATTGAATCCTATGGAAAAGGCGCTATTTTACAAAAGGTTCGGTATTATTATTTAACTGGGCAGTAACCTGGCTTTCTTGCCCTGCTGGATGACCTCTAGATGACCTCTACCTTTGGGGGTCACTCTGAAACCCTGAAACACACCCCAAGTGATCAGCCCCCTATGCTGAATAACCTCCCCCCCCCCCACCCCACTCCCCCCCCCCCCCCCTCGCCATGCACTCAAAAGAAAAAAGGGAATTGAAGTGAGCAAGCATTTATTAGAGAGTATGTATATACAGGTAAGAAATTAGATTCTGGAAATTGCATTACAAGGAAAAGCTGCAATCAAATTGAAATCAAAATAAAAACTGTCAGACTATGAAAATCAAAGCTACTTTATACCATCAAAAAGTTTCTTACAAGATACTCTTTTATCAGCAGTTCTAATGTACATTTGTGAACACCGATCAACTCTAATAAAGTAAAAAGGAGTTCTATAAAAAAGGTGTAATGTTTTGTTCAAAATACAGCTCACTGCTAAGTTTATTCTAATCTTCCCAAATAACTTGTATTTCTTTTTTCTTGCAGTTCTTCTAGTCTTGTTTTTATTGTATTTTGGTTAACAATCTTCAGTTCCCAATTTTTCCTTCCATATTAGCCAAAGTTTCTTTCACAAGACCTCAGCATCTGGGGCCAGGAACACCTTCATTTTGCAGGTCCATTAAAAATGGTTAAAATTTAACTTGTCTTTATCACAGAGCCACCAATTCACATCTGCACAATCATACAACTCAAATCAGCTGGGCCTGACCTATGATGTGTGTCACCCTCACCTGGTGATGAAACTCGTATTCTAAGTTTCACCTAAAGCCGCACTCTTAGATTTGATATTGACATGATTCACAATGGCGATGGTTTTGCGTATCAAAACAAAGGAAGTTGGATTTCAAGACAACCCTGGTGTCACACAGAATAGTTTATCTCCGAGGGAAACTGGTCTATACTCGATCTTAGCAAGAGGTAGAGTAGCTACCATTCTGAAGGTCTTGTATTGAATGGAGGGGAGTGCGAGGACCGTATGGTTGGGAAATTATAGGGTTCTAGCCATGGTTGATCCCTCCTTTGACACCTATTCCTAGTGTATGTAATCCTTTTTTAAAATGGGGTTTCCAAAGCCCCATGAAGCACGACACAAAAACCTAGGACCTACGAACTGATACCTGTTGCAACAGATAAGTTTCTGTGTTTGTATCACCCCATGGACTCCCCCCCCCCCAACACACACACACAATAGGTCCTGTGTGCCATTAACTTGGAATGAAATTATATACTCTGTTTCGATCTCAAGTTGGTGGGGGGGGGTGACGTCACTGAGGCGTGTTAGGTTCACACCCTAAAAACGCACACGTTGACTTTGGAATGCAGCATTTTATGACGGCAACAAAGGCGGGCATAAACAAACGCTGGAGCGAATGCAGAGTCACACGCATGACGTCACCCCTAAACTCAAGACCAAACAAATAGTATAGTATGACTAGTTAAGACTTTGAATTCATGTTTTGAGTGGCAGGTAGGAGACACAGAAATACCCCATGGACTCAGGAAGTGTGAAACAATCATTGGGACTAAAAGCAAGAGTTTTAAAAATATTTTTCTTTGAAAGTGATATATTTCTCTTTCTCCTTCAACTTAGTTTTCAATGATTTTTCGTACCTCCTTAGGGAAAAAAATTGCAAAATGGCTCATACACATAATATGGGTCAGAAACTACAACCCTGAAAACACTATAAGTGTACACAATAATTTTGCTCAAATTTGTCCTTTGTTTGATTTTCAATTAAAAACTATGAAGGAGAAGAAGGTGGAAGGAAATACAGCTCTCATACTTCTGTGACCTATCTGGGGAAAATTACGGAACAATAATGAAGTCAACTAATTGGCTTTAACAGCTTTTTACACATACTTTTAGAGGAAGGTTACCATGTAGCCCTGCAGAGGGACGAAGTCACTCACAAATATTTTTTTTTAAATTTCTTTCATTACTTAAAACTCATCCCTTTTGTGATTATATGTATAAATCAGCTGAAAATTGCAAGCAAATGAGTTCAAACAAAGCCTACAAATCTTCAGAAGAAGAATCGTGGCCAGCATATTAGATACTTGCTACATTAAGCGTTTTCAGAGCAAGACAAAGTGTGTACATGCTTGCATTCTCATTTACAGAGCTAGTACATACGACTTAAACATAAATGCATTGCTACATGCATAACAAGTGTTCCACACTGACCACGATTTATTTGCTAGGAACTTAGTATTTGTTCATGCTTCCTAATGACTGCAAGCTCTCAAAAAAAACCTGGACTCAGTATCTAACATAGGGTTGATGAACGTGTTAGGGTACTACATTTAAAAAGGATTTTTTGCACGAACCCCAATCATTATGGTGGTAAGGTCTCTCTCTGGGTCGAGGCCTCCTGTTCCTTCTGGTATGATTTCAAGGGATGCAGTTGGAAATCATATTCATTACGCAAAAACCTGTGAGCAGTGGTACCAAACGGTGGCAGTTGCTCCCTGGCCTCAAAATATCGGGTCAAAGTTTTTCCCCTGGTTCATAATATCAGGGAGAGGTTGGACATGACATTTAGAGCATGAGGACATATCCAGAAAGAAGGCGCCCCCCAATTTTTTTTAACCCCGTTTTTTTTTTTTTGCCTATTTGGAATGCTTACTAATGCATTAGATCACACTGAGTGAATTAGCCAAATACACTGTCTGTATGTAATAAGATGATGATTAAGTATTCTGTCGTGCATGCAAGACAGAAATTCAAAGCATGGTTTTCATAGGGACAAGGCAAGTAAAACAAGTGTGTGATTTCTTTGTACTTGTTTGTCCAAATAAAGTTTAGAAACGTTATTGGAAGGTGGTCTACGACCGATCCGGTGCAATTTGATCCCAAAAAAAATTTCCTCGTGTCACTTAAAATTTTTTCTGATTGTAGTGGTCTATTTATCACTTGTTGGCGCAGGTGACCGGGACACACTTGGGAGTTGTGAACTGGTTAGCTTTCTTTTGATGCTGTTATTCAATAATACTCTATTTGAATGATTTATCTTTTTTTTGCATGAAATTAAGACTATCTTTTTTTTTTTTTGCATAAATAAGAAAATTCGCTACTTAATTAACAATCTTTTTGCACACAAAATCCAATCAGTGTGTTTACTTGGTTGCTATATACTTGAATTTGTTGTAACTTAAGGTTCATATGAACAAATAATGTGAACAAATGTTAAAATAATCCTAGAAATAGATCATGATTCAAATGTCCATCTGACCGGAATATATTGTGTTGGTTTCACAGGGATCAATAATCCTCCACAAAGTACCCAGTTGCAAGAACAAATTCGTCTCAATGAGAGAAGTTATTAAAATTGGAATTGAATGTTGAGTCAAAAATGTTACAAATTTAGGCCACTGAAAGCTGTTCTCCAAGATTCTGTCAGCTGGGTGTCAACAATAGGATTCTTAAAGTTTTGCAACGAGAGATTTCACAGGTTGTCATTAAAAAAATCGAAAGTACTGATTTTTGCCGGAGTAAAAGCTTTCCATCAAAAGTATCCCCATCTGAAGGATAAGCTGAGAAATGGTTCTGTGGTACAAAATTGAGAAATTTCTATTGTCGTATAGGAGCAAATACAAAAGTAAGTCTATGTTTCATACTGAAACTAAAGCAAAAATTAAAAAGTTTTAAAAAGTTGATTTTAAGACATTTGCTGTAGCCAAATACGAGGCATGGATCTATTGAGTGTTTATCTATCAAATACTATTTGACATAATATTTGGGTGAACTCAAAATTCTCTTGTTGCACAGTTAAGTTTGCTGGTAAATGTGAATTTTTTTCATTGATGCATTTAACTTTTGCATATATCCATATCCCCGGATTCTAGTAAAATACAGAACTAAATTTTCTAAAAAGCTAAGCGATATCAGTTGGGAATCATATGCCTCCTTCAGTCGCAAGCGACTATGGATATTTAAAGAGCCCAAGGGTGCAAAAGCAAGGCAATTGATTATGGAGATCCGTGTGTTCCCATGCACATGAATCCCCATCTCCACGTGAAGACAAATCCAAAGGAACGTTCGAGAAACGATACCAGTTTGGTGAAGCAGCGTCGCCTGAGTTGCGAACGGGTGATGGAGGAGAGGCAGTCAGTCGGCCTACGGGACTCCAACTACGGATTTATCCTCATGAGGGTTGTCTCCCCAAGCTTTCTGCAATCAGGTGAGTCTAAAGGAGCAGATACTATAAAGTATGGAACACACTGGCCTTTGAACCTGTTGGTTTCTGCCGCCCTTAATGCTGGTATGTTCAGCAGCAATAGGTTATTTATGGCTCCTAATCACACGCCTAACCTATAAGGATTAAAGGAAAGTGTACGCATTTGGTCCAGTTGCCAACCACACCGGAGTTATGGCGATACACCCGTCCACCAACCACCGACCATTTTGTGAGTAGTCCAAGAAGCAGGTCAATGTATGTTGGTATCAGGGAATCTGAACATTCCAGGGCACAGGTTCCTTTGACCCTACCTAACTGATTTTAATCCACTAAACCTATGGCAACTGTAATGATGCGGAAGAAATAAGCAACTAGGAAAAGGAGAAAAAAAAGAGATTATGGGAGGTGGGAGAGGTCGCTCAAAATCCTCACTCTGGAGTAGACACAAATCCAGCCCACCACCAGTTGGGAAGATACTATCTAATTCCTATGGGGAGATCAGATCCATGCAACTAACATTGTAGGTACAGTTAATTTTGTTGGAATATGGCCAGAAAGTATGCATTTTAACCAGTGTTTTGTAAGGAATGTAAAGTCACACATACTATGTAGAAGACTAGTATAATTACAGTTGTAGTACTCTCCAAATATTTAGTGTTAGAAAGATTGACACAAAAATAGCAATTTTTTAAATGAATACAAACTAATCAGCAAAGGGATCGACTTCTGTGAAGATTACTGGGGCAGAGTAGCTAACCTGATTCCAATAGCAAGAAAAGCCTTAAGTTTTGAGTACTGATTGGCATGTTATCACATAGCAAGGTTGCATAATGCACTGTCCAATTTTCCAATTCAGCCTAAAAATGATACTAATATATGTGAGGAATTCATACAAGAAGTTTAGCTTGAAGGCATTCAACTTTTTTTATCTTTTAATATGATTTCACACTGTTTCATACTTTGCATGTATGTATGTATATTTTACCTGGAAACACAAAAAACAGGCCAGGGGTCGCAGGGTATACTGTTTGATGAACTTGCACATGACGTTCACATGAGGAAACAAACGTTATTATCCAAACTGCATGCGCATATGCAATGTTCTGTGAGAGGTAAAGTGGCCTTTATGGGATAACACATGTAACTTTCCAGGTTTAACAAACAATATACTGCTGGAAAATAATTTAGATTGGAGAATACATACTTTACACTGAATTACCTGCTATTTTCCTATGTCCCTTCCCCTGTGTAGTTCTCTAACCAGTATTCATGAAGTTTTAAACACATGCAAGTCATTCTCAAAGACAAGGCTGTTGGATCACTTGAAGCATTTTTCATGGCGGTTCTGGTCATGAAAAAGTAACGCTTTAACAATTTCTGTGTCAAATTATTGTAGTATTTTACCCCCATTGCTTCATATGACCCTTAGATGGCTAATGATCTGAATCAACTTTAAGGTGGGTCCATTGTGAGCCTCAGAGTTACTAAATAGGTCTAAAGATCATATTTCCCAATATGTTGTACATCAAAACAATGTCAAACCAAAGAAAATGTGTCTTTTACATTTCTGTAGGCTTTTAAGCTTTCAGTATGTCAAAATCACAAAATACAGGGTTTTTCATTACAAAAAATGTGTTTAAAAAATCTGTTTTTGGGAAAAATGCCATATATCCGAGTTATAGTTATTTTCATGTTACCCGCAGCAAGGAAAATATAACAAACAAGTAATTAAAAAAAAAAAAAAATAAAATAGATTGGTGGTAGGGTTCACAAGAAAAAAATCAAAAGTTAAAATATGAAAACCATGTATTTTTGTGATTTTTTGACATCTTTGAGAGATTGAAAATGAAGCCTGTGGAAAGGGAAAATGGACGCATTCTTTTGGTTTGAAATTGTAAGAATTTACAAACCTATTGGGAGGAGAATTATCTTTAGACCTATTTAGACCCACCCTTAAAAAACACCTCTTAAATCACCACACCCAAGGGTCAACGTACCCAAGTGTCATAAAATTCAATCCAGTTGGCAAGTGTGGCAAGCAGATTTTTAAAATGTTGAAAGACAGACAGACAGGACAGACAGAGACAGACAGACAGACAGAAAGACCAGATAGACCAGAATAAACAGCATAGGAAGATAAAGTGAGGATCCAGGGGTTGTGGACCCTCCATGTTTCAATACCTGGTTTTTATTGTGCATATTTGGACCCATTTTTCCACTGGATACCTCCTTTTCATTAGACTTGTATCACCCGGCATCTGCCCTGAACGACAGACAGAAAGATCAATGGCTCGGCTTAGCTCTGAAGGGTGCTTGAGGTAGTCACTGTGCTGTTACATAGAAGTGTCACATACATGAATATGATAACCCCAACAATGGATCCTAACTATTCACAAGGCTGACAGACCAGGGAAAATTCAAAACTTGCGTTGTAAAGTCTGTGCCCTGTGTTTGTGTGGGAAGCCATTGTTGGGACCAAATGAAATCTGTTAAATGTATGGTTACATCATTACTCAAGGCAAATTTGGACTTTCACTTGGAACGATATCTACTCACAATGATCTACTTCATGCATAGTATTGTACAAGAAAATGACAAGGTATGGTCTATTCTGCTTTGGACCAGTATTTGGTATAAGGAAGAGTTAAACAGAGATAGGGCTTCCACTTATTGAAGCCCGTCCACTCACCGTTTTTCCATATCTTGTTGTAGATATTGAAGATATCAATAGCACTGTATGGTCTGTCTGCTTGTTTAAGGAGTTCTAATATAAAACAGCAGCGCAGCGATCA
>JAMKCH010045592.1:0-12149 GCA_023653785.1 Ophioderma brevispina | reverse complement strand
GAGATCGCACTGTAATTCTGGCAGGGATGTCCGAAACCTGATTTTCCATGGCAGGACTGCCATGACCTGCCACAAACTCTTGCTGTTTTTACTGTTTTAACAGAAATTGTAACAATCAGTTTTTTTTTTCACAAATTTGTGGAAGTGATTTCAGTAACGGTCCACTTCATTTGTCTGATTATTTTTTTAATAACATGTTCAGTATGTCCCTTTAAAGAAGTACAAAGTGTAATTTTGATGACACTCCATATTTTTTTTTTTAAATTACAAAACCAGTAATTAACTCATTCGACTTCAAATGTTGATTTAATCAATACAAGGAGTTCGTGTAAGGAGTCTGTATCATTAAGCATTCAAATACATATCACATGTAACTTAATTTTGATAATAAATATTACACCTTTCTCAGTCTTCCAACAGATCTTGTCAGAGAACAACACTTGCTAAGAAGTCAGAGAACAAGGAAAGAACCGATCAGGAAATGTGGTAGCATGTGGATATCACCCAGTTATGATTTCCGGTATTTGCTTTTAATTTCTAACACTCCATTAATTTTTAAAATTCCTTTAGTTCGCCCAGCCAATACTGTAGATGCTTAAGAGGACAAGTGCCCCCAAATTTCAGAGGGTGAAAATAAGAGTATACAAATCTTGACTGCTCGTGGGGAATAATGCAGGTACCTTCCGTGGCGACTTGTGGGCTACTATGTTTTTTGTGGAAATCTTAGGCTTAGGACTCCGTCACAGACGAAGTATTTGCACAATTTCACAATACGGAATCAGTAATTAATAATGTATACAAATATTCTTCTTTATCACTAACCATTCTAATAAATTTAACTAATCTAATCATAATAATAGCAGATATTTATATCGCGCCTTATGCGATTGGCCTCTAAGCGCTTTGACAAATGGTCGCGATCACTGTGGCCCAACCCTACCATAAACCATTTAGCATCATTCAAGGGATGCAGCAACGGGATCATCGCTTTTCCCTTCAGCAAACATACATCGAGATCACCACTCGCAGCCTGGACCAGCTTCCCAAATATCGCATGGGTAAATCGAGACCAACTCAAGGCGGTTAATTTCTTGTCCCAGGGAATGAACAAGACAGCTGAATTCACAGCTCGAACGCACGCCTATACGCATGGATGAGCAATACACTGGAGTCGAGCCGTTACCTGATTGAGCTATCTTGCCTGCTTGTGAAATATTACGAACTACGACAGATAATGTTTCTACTGATTGAGTGCAGGCTATGTATGCCAACCAGAAAAAAATGCTAAAATGTTGCTATAAGAGCGCTGGTTTGTGACTCATCAACAGTGCAGTAATCACTTTATAGAATTTTTTGGCTTCATTACATTAGACCCATTGCACCTACTTTATAAAGTGACGATCCAGAGTAGCGGCAAAACTTGTATAATGTAATTATGCCATAATTTTTATACAGTTTTATATAAAAACAAATTGAAAGAGACTATTGAAGTGTCCGTGCATGAGAATTTTTTTGAGTAGTGGATGCTGGTGCAGCGTTCCGTACATAAAAATATTGCACTGTCCATACAATATGACATGGATATTAGATGGCAAAACAACAAATCCTATCTTTTATTTTACTCTTATTTAGTTTGAGTTGTTTTAATCACTGTTTTAATCACCTATTTCAATTATATTAGTTAAAAAGGCAAAATAACCCCACTCTAAAATGGAATTTGTTAATTGCTCATTTTAATTATTGTCTAGATGATCACTCCCGTGTTGTATTGGAGCCTTTAGAAGATTATCCTGACTCAGAAGACATCAATGCGTGCTATCAAGGTACTATAAAATCATTAGTAATGCTTTGTTTGAATTAAGTCAATATTAAGGTAAAAATGCAAATGGGCACTGGCCCTGCAGGTGCCCATCTCTCTGTCTTGCATTTGACCAGACTCCTCCATATTATGTTTGCTGTTGGGGGTTCGCCATTCCTCTCGCACAGCGATTCTGTTTTGCATTCCCAGCATCGCTGGTACCCATTTATACCCCTGGGTGGAGAGAGGTCAAGCGAGGTTAAGTGCCTTGCCCAAGTGCACAACACCTTTCAACAGACGACACTATTGATAATATTTATTTATAATTTAGCATAGTGGGTAGCACATACCACAACCTTCCGTTTATAGGACTCATCCCTATTTTGAACTCAACCAATTTTTAAAAAAGGGAAATTTTTTAAATTTTACCTTTTCCAACCGAATAATTGCCAGAAAAAGTCCTGAAATATTTTCTGTTTCTTGAAGCTTCTTGCAGTTCCAAAAACACTAAACCCAGTAACTTTATGGGACTTTGTCCCCGGGTTACTCCCTTGAGGCCTGACAGTGGCAACACAAGCAACACTTTGCCATAAGTACTTTCTTGATGATGTGTTGAACACAGGGCATTCTGATTGTCTGGTTTTCTCAATGTTGCAGTATGGTAGCAAACAAAATTCATGACATATGCTGACATAGAGTTATTACAATTTGGTCCTCCATATAATGTCTGTACAAATAATAAAATCTGTATGAATGTTTATAAGTTTTAATAAGGTTTTGAGGCCGTTATTCTATAAAAAAAAAAAAAAGGAAAAAAATAGGCTTGATATGATTTCTTTTATCAGACTAAAACCAAGTATCCATCAAAAGGTTGTAAACTGCACCATATTAGATTTTCAACCTCTCAACTTAAGCCTTGAAGCTTCTGTAATTTGGCCTTTTATTTTGTTTAAAGCAGTGATGCTTCATGTGTGTATTTCAATTTCTTTTCTAAAGTGAGTAGTACCAGGGGGGGTGGTCGGAACTGATCTCTCGTTTGGCATTGGGGAGTTCCAAACGGTCATTTAGGAATTCTTCAGTGTATTTTGTCTACGCAGTCCTCGGTTCCAGTAACATTGCAAAATCAACTTTTAAGCCTTCGTTCAATACATCTCAGTAATATCTGATAATTGAGGAAAAAATTTGATTCAAAATCGTCGGGGTATTGGATTACCCCCGCTGCAAAATGTTGTATTTCACTAAAGGATTTAGATTTAAATATTCGTGACGCAGGACGCCTGAGTTCAATCTGTGTGGACCGTTCGTTATGCGTCAGAGCGCCCTCCTACCGTATTCTTTGAATAAAAACTTGCACTCCGGTTTATCCGCAGTTGATGCTGTTTCTGTGCTGTTAGGTTTGGCATGTCCTACCCCCTGATTAGTACAACATAACTAATACCCCTCTTGTTAGATAACTGCAAGATTACACCACAAATCCACCATTTCTTTACCATGACAGGGAATCAAGAATCCCAGGGCCTATATAGAACACAGTTAAGTGAGTGATAGAAAAGGTATGATATAGTTATCTCAGTATGGTATAAACAAGTGAAGATTTACCTGAAAAAACTGAGATATCAATTTCCGCTAATTGGGATACTGTTGCAAATAATACCAATTTAAATAGGGAAATATGTGCTACTTCGGATTCTATCTCCAATGGTTCTAACTTGAATATTGAAAGTTGGATATCATTTAAAGCCATCATTAGCCAACATAATTAGTGGTTCATTGAGATTTGCCATTTCGCAGCTGTTTGAAGTTTCATTATTTGACAAGACAGAATAAAACAAAAATATCAATGGCGAAAAAACCAACTTTTGACACTAATTAGGATTATTTGTACACTGACTTCACCGTGTAAAGTTTACAAAATTTTAATGGCAAGAAAATAGATTTTTCTTTAAGTCTAGTTTTACACGTTCCTCTATGAGAATTGACCTATAGAGGGCGCTATAACCTACAAAGTCATGACCTGTGTAGCCCTATATGGCAAGATTACCACAATGGATTTTTTCTGATTTTTTTTCAGAGGTAATAGCCCTTGCCTGTCCCTACTTATTTCAGATGTCAAATTGTGTTGCCAATGCTTAAAATTGCTCGAAAAAATAAGAGACAATTTGCACAGGGTCAACAGCTTGTGATTTTAGCCACAAGGATCACTTACACTTTTTGCTTAATTTTTCTATAAAAAAGTAAAAATGCTTAGAAATCTGAAGTATTTTTCTCTTTAGTTCCATATGGAAAATTGAATTTCTGCTCTGCCCTAAAACGAAACCCTCTTGTTCTTAAACTAGAGCTTAAATTCTTTACTTCCTAAATCAAAATCTTCATCATGATGAACCAAGATGAGTTTGGACAAGTAAAGTTGTCCTAATTACAAAAAGAAAACTTTTAAGGATGATCTGCTGAAAGGGATACCTTTAGACCTGGGTTTAAATAACCAGGGTAGTCCATATGAATGGAACCTTTTTTTCCTCCAAAATACTGTTGAAGTTAAATGTAACGGACATGTTTCAGAGTAGGTTGAAGAAAAAGGGTCCACTTGTGTAGGGCAAACCCTGGTTTAAACCGGAGTCTATCGCCTAAGAATCCCCAGACTCAGGTTAATTGGCCATAATGCAACGAAGAGCTTTTGGTTCAATTTTTTGATTAAATATGGCATATATTACGAAAGTTTGTGTGGAAAGCGCTCCTGTAGTAAATACAGATGAGTCAAGGCATTTTAAAGGGTCATGCTCTGTTGTTATAACCTCATCACCAAGACCCAAATTGTACTGTAAGATGGTAAAATGTTGGTGTCTGACGAAATTTATAATTTTTCATGCTACCCTGGAAATCTTAAGGCTAAAGGACCTTTTGTTCGATGCGACAAGAGCAAAAAGTACCTGATTTGATGTTTGATACGAGTATGTTGTGAGCTTAATTAAATCATATTTTTACCTCTCATATTAACATTGATTGAAATATCTAAAAGAGTGGCTTAGTATATTTGTTCAATTTCTGATCTTTATTTTGAAAGTTATTGTTATTGACCCATCTTTCCATTAGAAATAAACAAAGGGATGAGTGGTCAATACTTACTCGATTACAATTGCATAAAGACATAAATGGACTGGAAGAAATCATGACTTAAATACACTAAGATATGAAGATAGAATTTCAAAACTACTAAACTTTCTGTACAAAAACAACTCTGGTTTGTGAATTCTGTCTTTCTCAGTCAATGGGTGGTAACATTTCCAATCTCTTTTCCAAGGAGATTCATGGTTGTAGAGGATAAATATTTTCAATCCCATCAAGAGTTTAAAGTCTGGTTAATGCTTTCTGGCGACTCTTTTTCGTTAGGAGGTAGGGGCAAATCCATATCAAAAATGTTTGTGGTGCAATAACAAGAGCTAAGAGGACTCAATCATGTTCTCAATAACTGGAAGGTCTTCTATAGATCAGGGTCATTACATCTTACACCAATCATCTCATTAAAATGATTGCTTCTTTTGTTAGATGCCAGGTAAGGGGAGAAGTACTAGAAACCAGTGCCAATTTATTGAATTACTTAGCTATACAACGCTAAATCCCTTTTCTCCCCTTGGCTTGAAAAGCAGAGGAGGATATTGTTAGGGCGCGCATGTCCCTATGTGGTGTGCGTGTCGGCGAGGGGGGGGGGGTGTTGTGTTGCCAGTGTTGGTGGTTAGGTTTTCATGCCTTTAACCAGACTTAAGTTAAGGTTCGCAAAAGGGGGTCCTTCATATGTGGATGATGTCAATTTAGGTCATGTGACCAACATTCAAAGCGTAATCTGAGAGTAATGATTAGACTGCCTCTTGCCAGGGGATGACGGAAGTTTACGTGCAGTATTGCTTTTAAATGCTTAGTATGTATTTCGTTGTTGTTAACATTTTTCTAGTTTTCTTTGTAATTTTCTGCCTGCCATGATCCTCTATAGATCTGTCTGGGGACTAGTGTTGTCCTTATTACGTTTAGTGCATAGGGCTTTTTATACGACGAATAATAAGTGATCTGTTGAAATAATGTATTCATTTTTTACAGGTCCCAATGATAAGACAATTGGTGATTATTGGAGATTGGTTTGGCAGGAAAACATATCAGTGATGGTGATGGCTTGCCAATTTGTTTGAAGAAGGAAGGGTAAGTAAATAATATAAACTAAATCAAAGCCGATAGAACTGCATTTGTAAGCATGATTATGGGCAGCAGGTTTGCAACAACACTTCAGAGAGATTTTCCACTAGCTACTATGATCAATATCAATATTTTTTGTTATCACAAGCATACATGCAACCCACATGCCATGTACATTCACTTTGTCTCTTAAAGGGATTAGCAGCGATAAAGCGAGCGAATCGAAAAATGTGGAAATGCATTTTTTAAACTTTAAATCAGGGATAAGTATTTGGGGAAATTTGTCAACAGTCCTCGCAAATAGGACATACAGTGAGGATTCTTAACAGTGATTGTGGTTACACCAGTACAGAATTAAACAAAGCACAATAATGTTTTGTGATGGCAACTGTGTGACAATGGGGCCACATAGCATGCTCTTGAAAATCGGGGATGAGATAACAGGGTAGGTTTTTGATCTCCAGTAGGAATTTTGATACGAACGTATCGAAATAACAGAATCAGATAAAAAGTACTGCTTTGACTTTAGTATACGGATTTCAAGCCAGCCACTTGCAGGTAAGTTCGCAGTATTCTATGCCAGTAACAAAAACAAGAATTTTGATAATATTTTCTTGTTTCGGATTCGACAAATCAGCTGATTTGATCTATTTCAGTCAAGGGGGGGGGGTAAATTCAGGTAACCACCTGAATTACAAAAAAGCGAGTCCGGCCAGGGCCCGTTCCCTAAACTCATGCGTAACCATACATGTAGAACTAAATCATGTGTATGTCCTACAATACAGACCTTTCCATACCAATGCCCACAGTGCTTTGGACAAATTGGTCACTCAGCATGACATTAGTATGAATCTAGGATTACAACCAAGTTTGGGAATGGACCCTAGGTCTTGAGAATGCAATACAGGGCATCAAATTTGACCTTTTCTCTGTCGTCTCACATATGTAGGGATGTAAGGTTAGGTTCATTATATCAATCAGGACTTTCCATAACTCAACATTTCTGCAATTTTATATATTTTCAGCCCATTTTTGGAGGCTTTTTAGCCCCTATTACAATTTCTTTAGGTCATTCAGGCTTTACTCTTCAGGCCCTCCCTAACCTGTAATGGGTATCAAATGATATAAGCAGAAGGGTTAGTTTATCGTAGCAAAATCTGTTGCCGTCTGTCCATCTGTCTCTGCCTGTCTGTCTGTCTCTGCCTCTCTGTCTGTCTCTGCCTCTCTGTCTGTCTCTGCCTGTCTGTCTGTCTCTGCCTGTCTGTCTGTCTCTGCCTGTCTGTCTGTCTCTGCCTCTCTGTCTGTCTCTGCCTGTCTGTCTGTCTCTGCCTGTCTGTCTGTCTCTGCCTGTCTGTCTGTCTCTGCCTCTCTGTCTGTCTCTGCCTGTCTGTCTGTCTCTGCTTGTCCGCCTGTCTTCACATGTACCCGTCAGACTCCCGACCCAATCTAGATGACAGTTGCACCACAGGACCTCAGTATCTACCACTAATTAGCAAAATAAAATAAAATTTGAATTTCAAGAATACTTATGAAGATATTGATCCCAACAAGTGGCGTCAAATTCATGAGCTTCAAGCAAGATTAGCACATTGTTTGAAGAGCGCCTTCCCAATTTTCAAAAGTTTGATCTTGTGCCAGAAAGGGTTTTTATGTTGGTAATTGTCAAAGAAACTATACCTGCAAACGAGAATGCTAAAAAATGCATATTTATCCATAAATAAGCGATTTTGAATTATAATTGGAGATCCCAGATTGGATCTTAACGGCGGAGCCTGGAATGCGTACGGTTATGTCCGGTCCATGCTGAAATAGTGCCACTCAAGAAAATAACAAAAACCTCTAATTGACTTGTATGAACCATAAAACAACTATGGATGAGCGTAGATATTACATGGCACTATTTCCCGGCTATTTCCCATTGGAAGGCCATTTCCAGCAAGCCCGTTGAATTTATTATCGGAATCCGATATTAATTATTATAATTACAAAATTCCTGTTGTGACATGAGACATTCTAGAGCTTAACCATTCACAGGTATAGTTTACTAGCCGTTACACGGGCAAACGGGTAAGTAAGAATCTCAACATTTTGAAAAATTGAGGGTGCTCTTCAAAAAAAAATGTGCTTAATAGTGCTTTCCGTGATGCAATCCATTGATAAAGGTAATTGAAAAGCACCAGGCTGTGACGGGATGAATTTTGAAGGGTAATCAGAAAGGCTAATTACACTGTAAAATTTATATCAAAAAAACACCCCCACCATTTAAACAAATGAGTTCTTAAACTCCACAGCTAAAATGTGCAAAGTATTGGCCTGAGAAAGGTGCTCCGCTAGAATGCAATGGCATTTCAGTGACTTTGGAGAGTGAAGACCAGAAGGAGGAGTATGAAATTATCCGAACATTTCACATAGTACAGAGGTAAATATTAATGCAGATGATGTGCATATTTTAAAAATGTTTTAATTTTTTATATTTTTTTCAACACTGAAATAATGCATTTTTGTTAGTCAGATTGATTTTTCTATGAGGTAAATGACCAAATGATTGACCACTTAATAAATTGGTTATTTTTAATTATTAAAGTGAGTTACAACAGGTATTAACGATCAAGTCCCCTTCATAATTATCAGACACGTACATCATTTATTGTGCCTCTTCAAATACCATACCACTTGGGCACATTATTGTGGAGGCAAACAGAATTGCCATGTAAAATTGGTAAATAAATTACATTTACAGTAATTACCCACATATACAGAGCTTGGCAGGTCGGGTTTGCTTGAGGGCCTGCTACTGTATCCTGGTAACCAGTCGGCCGGCGTTGTCGGCGTCTAAACCATCACACCCTACCCATTGGGTTTCTAAGGAAATAGAGAGGAGGGTAGTTGGTAGCCTGGTAGACCTAAAAAGAAAATCTACATACTTAAGGGCATCAGCTCTGGAGAGCTAATGGTGGCCATCCAGAACTGTTTCTATCATGCGGCCTTCCATGATGGGCGTGGTTGCCCAAAGGTTATAGGCCCACCGCCAAAAACGGGATTGTCGACAGGAAGGGCATTGTGTCAATTATTTTTTGAATCCAACTAACCTCATATGGTGGCATATTGCTGTGTGCACGAGGGAATGGACCACCCCTCTTATGGTGCGACAAACGGGATTAAAAATTGGACTTTCTATGAGACTACATGTTTGGGCTTCTTGGCCTTTGGACAAGATATGTTTGGATGATAATAATATGCATAGAGTTCTAGAGTTGTGTGGCCACTCAGTAATTAGAAAATAAAAGAGAGATTTTGTGTTTTGGCCATTATTAGATGGTGTCATAATGGATGGCATCCAATATTTTGAGTGGTGCTGGCGCAGCGGTATCAACCACAATAAAATAGGATGCTGGCCAAAACAAAATAAATCTCATCTTTTATTTCATTCTTATTTAGAATGTGTAAATTTTTGCTTTGTATCGACATTTTTAATTTAGTACCAAAAAATCCTTACATCTTTATTTTATAATTGACCCCTAGATGACAACAAAATATATCCAGGAACCAAAGTCATAGCGCGGTGATCGTCATGCTGGCAAATTGCATTTGCTACAAGCACGAAATGCAAGAGCAGTATAAATAAAAGCACCGTTTGCGCCTGTCATGCGCGTAATTGCTACACGCACTATCCATCTATTTCAAGTATGCGTGGGCAGACGAGCTTTGAACAAACAAATCATAATTTATTGTACATGATAAACCCACGGCCATGATAAGAATTTAGTTTCAAAGTGTATATATTTTGTGTTTTACTAGGGAGAGGAGGGCACAAGAGAATACTCAGTTTTCACTATACCATGTGGCCTGATAAGATGTACCCAGGCATTGCACCCCAGTCATCAAATTCATCCAAAAAGTGTCAAGGAAAGTCAAAACAAAACAGCTCCATTAATTATACATTGCAGGAACACCTACAGTGGAACTTCAGAAAATGTAAGAACACAGTTTCCTCAATATTTCAACAGATTTTGGTGTGGTTGTTTAATTTTAATCCCTCATTGGAGCTAACTTAGAATATGACAAGAATTAGGCATCACCTACAGATTGTAAGTCAAGGGTCAAAATTATATTTTTATACTGATTTTCTTATTTAAAATACATGTATTGCAATTGTAACCACAGAGGGACAACTCTAAAAATGTAATTTTTTTTTGGGGAGTATTTTTTTTTGTCTGTCATGAACTATGTCAATCAACTAAATACTCGGTTGTTGACAATGCAGCACTTTTAAAACTTTAAGGTGGGGATCAATGTAAAAAATGTGCCATCAAGCAAATGCTGACATTAGAGGCCAAACTCTTAAAAGGTACTAACAATGATTGTAAAAATTGTTATTCTGAGGCAGTTTTTAATGTAGTTTCAAAATTTAACAGAAAGCAGTAGCTTTTATAATTTTGGTATTAGGGACATTAAAATGACATGCTTTCATTTTGAATATTATTTTGGGGTCAGATCACCCAGAAGTAAATATATGCCATGTCAAAATAGTGTTGGGGGATAAAGCCAATTGTAAGTATACTTGAAAGTATAATTTGGTAGCTTTGATACAAAGTAATTGATGAAGTAATTTTGCAAATTACAGATCTTACAAATTTTTACATTTTGCATCATTTGACCCCACCCAGCAATCCATGCTAAACTTTTGACCAGTCAACTTTTTGGGAAGACTGTTAGTGTAAACAAGTGCAATTAATATAAAAGGGTCATTCCACCAGGGTGGGACAAACCATATTTGCTATCGCATTTTAGGAATATAATTCAAATTTTATTTTAGATGCAAAGTATTTAGAAGTTAATTTTATGCAATTGATAACGGAGTTATTAAGAGTCTTAACATGATACCAAACATACTGCCATTTACGCTTTATTTTCAGATTTTTCGTGACTTAAGATAGGAAGTTCTCCAAAAAAAAGAGGTTAAAATTTGTGACAAAAAAACTTGAACATTAATGCAAAATTTAGACAAATTTAGGTTATTTTAATATTTCCTGTTTTTATCATTTTTTATAACATACTGACCAACTTTTTAGTGATTATTATTCCTTTTCCATAGTTTATCCCAAAATGCTTAGTATGACCCATCAAAAATGCGGTGTTCACCGTAACAGGTGGTGTCCCACTTTTAGTACAATTTAGATGCATCAGAAATTTATAATTTACCTGAAAATCCATCAAATTGACGTACAGTCACGACTTGTAATACAGTTCACAACATTAAACACATTCACAGTGAGACAATTAGGTTATTTTTGTTTTAGCTGAGGATATTGTGGTTATTGGGGGGGTGGTGGTGGGGTTTTTGGGTTTTTATTTGGTTTTGAAACCATTTTCTTGGTTTTTTTTCACTGCAAAGTTATAGGGATAAAAAGTGGTAAGTTGTCCCCACATAAATGGTATCAACCAATAATTGTAAGAAATATTAAAATTGATAAAATAATGAGTGCATACTGCATCATTGTAGGAGTCCACCGAATTTTGATTTTTTTTTGGAACCCTTAAAATTTGGTATCACTGAAAAGAGCATTAAAAAAGAAAGCAAATGGTCAAAAATCAGCTCAATACAGAAAATATGAGGGAGGTATGCCTATTTTAGTAGGCGGTTTGGGTTTTCTTGTTGTACAACATTTCGTAGCCACGGCCCACTGTTACAATTAACTTCACACACATAATATCTGAAAGGATCTGATGCTGATAGAAAAGTGAATGTAAAGAATTCATTTTACCCATGAATGGGTAATGTTGTATGTGAGAAGTAAAATATGAAGAAAATATGATAGTTAGTACAAAATATCGTAGACGTAGTCTAGCAAATTTGGAAAAAGAAATTCTGTGAATAGTGATGCTGCCACTGCTTCCATGTCTGAGCCAAACCAAGACTATGCCAGCAAGTACGGTGTGATGTTGTAGTGTGATCCTACCGTATTAAATTAAAAAGGAAAAAATAATGAACTTTAATAATATTACATTTCGACGTAAAAATATATCACCAAAATGTCATGACGGATGGATGGATATACTATTACTACATAATACGGATCTTGATGCCAGTGATCCAGCTGCAAGATTTGCCCGTACGGCACCACAGACAGATGACATCATTGTTCAGAAAATCTCAGCCCGCATCTTC
>JAMKCH010045591.1:0-11643 GCA_023653785.1 Ophioderma brevispina | reverse complement strand
CTCTCGCATGTTGCTGCTAATCCCTTTAAAACCAGGGGGATTAGCGTGTAGGCGTGAGTTACGCGTAAAGGACAGTTTGATGGGGGGACACGTAAAGGCTCAGTCTGGCTGGTTTAAGGGGCTGAGACCTAAGTATAAATTGGGATGTCTCTTGTAGAACTTGGTCATATTGGTTCTTGAGAAAACCTAACAGTAAAATCACCAGTAATATTTGAGAGGGATTGCGTCCTGGAATCAAAACGAACACCCGCTATCAGTTCAAAAACCAAGCCTATATCTGCCACCATCTTTAATTTGGATATCTCGAGCAGTATTGGCCTGCGACCCCTGTGAAGGTGGCAAAAATATAAAATTGACATTAACTTGCAGCTTGCATGAGCGACAGAAAGACAAGACGATATAGCATCCTTTACAAAATACAATGACCCATGAACCTAAAACAAATGTGTCTTGAAGGATGACTTTCGCTTTCATGCATTGCACGCGGGAATTACCTGGATGACTTTTCCTGTTCGCTTCCAACAAAGGTTGATTTGAAAAGGGATGAAAAGGTTTTAACCTAGAAATAGATTGGCCCAAAAACAGCTAATTCGAAGGTTCCTAAGATAATAGCGTGAATTATTTCTACTCCATCAAATAACGGATATTAGGATTGAGTTCACACATGTGCCGTCAGCTAAAAATATTCGCACGTTTGTAAGGATCGTCTATGTTGTTGACGAGCAAAGCGACTAAAAATGAATATAATTAGAGGTGAAAAAGAATATTTCAAAACAACATTAGTTACTCTTAATTCTAATACATTATCAACGAAAAAACCACCACCACCATTACTGCCAATCGCTGTGATGTTTCCTTGGCTGTTCGATAGCAAACATGTATACAATAGGTAGTGAGTTGAAAACGCTGAAACCTTATGTTAATCCCTATTTTTAACAATAGTAAGAATTAACAAAAAAAAAAAAACACCACACACAAACACCAAAAAACAAACAATACATCACTTTTGAAACTTTCGATTGGGAAACAATTGCGGGTTAAATGGCATGTGGTTGTAGGCGTTGCTATTACATCTTACTGTAGCATTTCAATGGGACCTTAAATCGTTTTATACTTTTAATGCATTACTTACAAATCAATTTCAAAGGTATGTAGATTAAATTACTTTAGGAAACTTTATGTTTAGTTTTTTATAATATTGTAAATTTGTTTCAATTTTGAAACTGTAAAGTATTTGGGAACAATTGCTACTTTAAATGAACTGATAGCGTGTTATTACATGTTATTGCTGTACTGTGGGCTTCAATGGTTAAAGTTATTCGTTTTATTACTTTGAAAGTATAATTAAAAATTAATCTCAAGTTGGGTATTGCTAAAATACTTTTTAAAACCCATTATGCTTTCGTTCTACCATGTTATACATTTTCTACTTTCGAAAATGTAAAGTAGTGGGAACAATTGCTACTTTAAGAAAGGTTGGATTAGAGTGTTATTAAATGTTGCTGTAAACGCCTTCAAATCGTGAATTACTTGGTTTTATAGTTACTTTAATGTATTAATTAAAAGTAATCTTCAAAGTTATGTAGATCGAAAATACTATAAGCATTATAATTTCTTCTCCAAATTTGTTCTTGGGTATTGTAAGTAAAAATTGTAGTTGGCCATAACTGAAGCACATCGGAGCACACACTGGATATGTAAAACTTTTGAAAGTTTCCGCCGTGCGGTTATCATTAAAATTTAGTAAATTGAGCGTGAATGCATATTACTCTATTTGCATGAGAGTGAATTAGATGAATTAATCTAAGTTGGTATATCTAAAAATACTGTTGAAAACCCTTATGATTTCGTTCTACAATGTTATATGAATTAATGGTTAAAACCATTGCGCAATAGTCTTGCACACAGACAAATCACTAACTTTACTCTATAAAATAATTGGCGGTAGAAATTGTCAAAATGTTAATTATTATTTCACACAAACCACCCAAATCAGTCTCCCTCTATTTACATTTGAATTTTTGATCCATTTCTTTCTTACTAATACTCTATATAAATGCTCATTAAACGTTTTTGTAAATGATAGTATGAAGGACTGTTCTGATGACACCAGATATAAAACAATGCTAACATATCTATAATCAGTTCTCAGATTCACAATGAATGCAATTATAATCAATCAGCAAGTGATAAGGGAGAGTTAGCAAAAGCGTAAGATATAACATATGATTAAGTTAAGTAAAGTTTTTGAAGACCTTGGTGGCGAAGAGAACGGAAACCAGTCGAAAAAAGGGCAGTCTTATAAACTCTTTAGAAATAAGGTTTGAAGCAATTGATGAATGCTTGCAGTCAGCTTCTTCCACTCTTTGGATATGCCTCGGAAAATCTTTAACCGGCTGATAAAAAAATATAAGCGTTCGCCCCAAAAGAACGCCACTTCTTGACCACTGCAGGATTGACAATCGATTGAGAGGTAATCGTTTGCTGTTTCATCATGCACCACAAAAAATATTGTTTTAAATAGATCATACCTTCCATGGAAAAAACCAATGACGCCCTAAAGGGTACGCAGCGATAATGTAGCGATGACGACTCAAATCTAAACTAAAGAGGTGATTGTGGTTTACATCAGTAAACAAAAACATGGATCAATACTATTTGGTTTGAGGTCAAATCTACCTGCATGGTACATGATATTACGCTTATAAATCGGGAATCACAGGGAAAGGTTTTTTGATGTTTTTTCGGATGTTTCGGATCAAACAAATTGCTGCTTGTCCCTTTAAGCGAAAGATCTTTTTTAAATTGTTTCAATTTTGGAGAAGATTTGTCTACAGGTCAGATGTCGCATGGGAATTTCGTTTAATCCAAACCCGGAAAGACGAGCGCTTCAAACAAGACACTTCGAAGGAACGAAAGACATTAATTGTACTCGCGGAAGGAAATATTTTATACTTATTGTCAAAAGACATCAAATCAAAGATTTAAAACTGCTATTCCAAACTCCCATCCGTGATGATAGTAAATTGTTACTCGGGAATATCCGGATGAAAAAACATCAATGTTTGACAGTTTAAAATTTCGTTAGTTGACATGATTGTATTGTCAAAGTCAGAAAGACCCTCATGCAATAGCAGTTATGGAAAAAAGTTAAATTTATGGACGACAAACGCGCTTCGTGCGTGAGTCATGGGAGAAGATAGATCAATGTTATTAGAAGATGTTAGCTCTGTGGTGCTGTAATTTCACTATTCTATGGAGAATTTGATAAAGGAACATTATACAATGTCCAGATGGGTGGGACAGCTTGCTGTGCAATTGGCTACCCTCGCTATAAGAGGGCATGAAAAACGTTCGCAACCTGGTGCTATGTTATCGACACTTTGTTCCCTTGGCACCAATGATATTGAAATGTTGTATAAAGGGTTTAAATGGAGCTATGATGCATGATCAGGGAATGAATCCCGTAGTTTGGTGCAATGACTTGATATGTTACATATGGCGCAATAAAAAACATCACGCAGTTTAAATATCTGGAAGGATATGAAAAGAGAAAGTTTCGCTGGGTCAAGGATGTCCAAGTTCATTTATTCTACAAACCGACTTTATTTTTTATAGAGCAAAACTTATCATTTTATTTTGCATTGATAAAATGCCATTTTGTTTTATACTAATCATGAGTTGATCAGGCAAAAGCTAATAATATCAAATATCATTGAGTGAGGTGAATTAGAATCCAAAAACTATCATGAAGACAACGAAGTGTCCTTCCATTGTTATGGGATACAAACGGCTGAGGGTTCTTGATTAAGTGTGTACAGAGTATCTGATAAGAACGCAGAATGGCATTTTGTCATAAATTTACTATATTTCCGAACTGTTTGTATTCATTGAAAAACGAAATTGCAAACTGATTGCTCATCGAAAAATTAGAATTTCAGCAACAAACAATATAAGAATCAGATTTCCACTGCATCGGGCGTATTTCCTTACCCTAAAAAGCAAACAAACCGTATTCCAAACCAAACAATATCCCGCCTGTGAACGCGGTCGGGAAACTGAAAACAATTACCCCCCACGAAGTCAACCACCCTTAAACGGGTGTCTCCGATGGCTAATAACATAGTATTGCGTGATATAGCTCCGAGCACCCAATCAAAATAGACCATAGACAGGTCTTATCTATACATCGTAAAGTTTTTCTTATATGTCTCTGATTCGTTAATCACACTAAACCTTATGAACAGCCAATCAGATCGACCGGTGCCGTGCCCGTGGGTTAATTAAAGGTGAGCGCATGTAGAACGTGTAATAGTCACTCACACAGGGTTTATTGACATCCGAGTCGTATTAAGACTACCCGAATATTTCATCTCTATCTGGTGCGGATTAAATCAGGATATTAGTATCGGGCATTAAAAAACGCAGAGCAGGCATGTTGAGAGCGAAATTGATATATACTTTGTCCTGTGTTTTAGTGATGCTGGTTGGCGCAATGTATTGTCATTAAGGTGGGTGACCCGATATCATATACCACCCGCCACTATCAACCAACTTTACTCCATCAAAAACTGAGATTTTGAAGAAAGTTCTATTGTTTTCGTACTCATTTGTGAGGATTTAAGCCCAGGATAGTTTGCTTTTGATGTTTGTGAACAAAAAATGTCTCAAAATTGGTGACACAATAGTTAAACCAATGTCCTATGGGCCAATTGTGTACACATGTTTGCTTCTACAATCCGAACGGTTGGCCGATTTTAGCTCATGCATTGTGGTGATAAACTTCCCCATATGATAGGATAACATCATATGAAAATCGGACCATGATCGGCTATTGTTATTGTATTATAAATTACGTTTGAAAAAGTGAAAGACAAGGAATGTTAACTTTGGAAACTGATTATTTAAAAATATGTGGATTTGGTTAATATTTAAGTGATATAGATATATAGAATGCAATATTTAGGTGCGTAAGAAAGTTAACCCAAGTTTGAAGTGATTGTCCACTCTTGCAATTTGGGAAATTTGTGTTTTATCTTTGTGGTAAGTAGGGCGTTCAGCAAAAATCCTAAAAACAATTATTGTTTCAAGCTGATATGTTTAAAATTGTGTTGTAAATATTCAGGGGTGGGTTAAAATTAATTCAAGATGAAGGTGGTGGCACTCATTCTGCAATTGCATGAAATCTGTGTTTACCTCTTGTTGTTGAGTAGGGTATCTTGAAAAAATGCTAAGCTAGAGTAATTGGATCTTAAAATATTGCCGTTAAAGAGACATGTACAAAATAACTGGCTTCTGCACGAAAGTTTCTTCCATTATTTTTGTCTTCAACATGCAACCTTGGTTGACAATAATGTGTATGTAGCGATACATTACGAGGTTAGAAAACCGGGGCATGCCCATGGCAGATGCTGGTAATTAGTAAGAGCGCCATGCACAGATGTGTTCAGGAATGTGACCGCATAAGTTCAAATTCCACTCGATCGGATATGGGTCAAATCCTGGAGACAGCTGTGGCATGGGCGCTCACTTGCATTGCGCATCTTGCATGTGCATGGGAGCGATTTTCTAAACTCGTACTGTCTTGCATGCACGTGTGCCAAGCAAGTTGCGCTGGCGTGTTATTCGTAATTGAGTGGATAATGTTACTTCATCATCGAGTGAGATTGTATTGAGAGATCTCAAGTGGCTTTGTCAGCAATTACACCCACTTAAGAAACTTGGGTCTACTTAACGGGCCAATATGCCAAAACAAAATGTTTATCTGCGTCGTGGATCCGCTCGGTTAATTATGTGGCGCTGTTTAATTTCTGTAAGGATTATTGATGTTTCGTCATTATGGAAGAAGGAAGAACTCGGATTTTGGCGACACTCCATTTGAACAGCTACAAGTACTTGCAGCCGGACTGTCAGTTTTGAGACGCTCTTTTTAATTATTATTCATGTTGAAAACAGGTCCTTAAGTTTCAAAGTGTTCATTTTGGAGATACATATATTGGTAGGCACTCGATCGGCACTAAAAAGTAGCCGTTGTTTTGAAATACGTCACTTAAGCGAATGCTCTTGTTTTGGGGTAAATCCATTTTTTGGTACAATTCCGATGTTCTGAACAGATTAAGAAAATGCCGAATCATCTGATTTTGTTCCAGTAAGTAATATTGTGAAAGTAAAATTCACCGGCCTGTACACGAAGACAACCATAGAAACACAAAAATACGTATACACATTCAAAATAATGTGTCAGGCGTTGCTATCCATTATTAGAAAACGCCATCATACACTGGATTTTCTTTTGAAAGTATATTACTCCCGCTTCAAACAGAGCTTAGTCGTGTCTTTTTAACTGCAGTTGCCACAAAAAGTATTTCGGCATGTTTTTCGATCAGTATTGTGGCATATAATGTGTCCGATAATTTTGAAAGTTTTCAAAATATGCATTAGGTCTTACTCTTTCATTCAACACCTTGCTTGCAAAATGGCTGAATAGAACGCCCAAAAGACGCAAAACCCCCATACCAAAAGTTCCACTTGATTGAGGTTTTAATGGACATTGCAGTGTACTTCGACACTAACACGCGGACCACAATCGATTGCAAGTAGGCTTTTATTTCTCGCTCATTTAGTCGGAAACCATCTTTGTGTGAAATCAATACACATGCATTCTTGCGTTGTTCCACTCAGTGACCATTGGAACGTCCATTAAGTGCAACTTTTGGTTGGGGGTTTTGCGTCTTTTGGGCGTTCTATTCAGTCATTTTGCAGGTATTTTTTACAAGCCAGGTGTTACATGAAAGGCCAAGACCTAGGTAACAACAGTATATGTCGAAAACTTTCAAAATTATATGGCTTTTGCGAAATACTGATCGGAAAAACCGAGATACTTGTTGGGCCAACTGTATATTTGTTTATTATTCCCCGTGCACACCGTGCAGTTCAACTTCGCTACAGTGAAAGTGACGTAATTCCCGCTCAACTCACGTGTTACAGTGCAAACTTGCGAGACTGAAAATTGTATTTTGCATATATTGATGTGTTTCAAATACGTCAAACTTTGGCAACCTTTGCCAAACGATATTGTGAAAAGAAGGAAAGAGAATAACATTAAACAATAATGCAGTTTCCGTCAATAAAACTTTTGAAAACCAATCCAGTTGCTTTGAAATCAGAAAATTTATAGCATAGTGCATATACGAACCCATTATCACCATAATATGGTGCTTAGTCGTAATTAAGAATCTGCAATATAATTAAATATAAAAAAAAATATTTATTGTCATCATTTAATAAATAGTGCGAGAAAGATAACTAGCAAATCACGCGTGGCATATTAAATAAATAATGTACGCATTATGTATTTGCTCTTCTCTTTTAGTCAGAAATAGATACTTTTCTTTGATGTAAAACGTCTGACGAACTAAACTCAAGCAAGACATTTCTTTTGAACACACGATTTTCACGGATTGATATTCTCGGGTTATGAAATGAATACTTCTTGTCACCGCATTTCATTTTG
The DNA here is from genome assembly GCA_023653785.1 of Ophioderma brevispina. Lineage (NCBI taxonomy): Eukaryota > Metazoa > Echinodermata > Ophiuroidea > Amphilepidida > Ophiodermatidae > Ophioderma > Ophioderma brevispina. The sequence goes on along the minus strand of JAMKCH010045591.1, from coordinate 4,130 downwards.
CTTTATGATTCCCTGTGATAACGATATTTTTTGATAAACGGAAGCCAAAATGACGAAGGGCAAACACGAATTTAACTTCATTCTCGCTACGACGTGCTCCTGCCTTGATTGACCTGGAAATGACGTTGTGCCCTTATTTTTTAAGGCGTGCCCCGTGTGAGAGTAATAGAGTATTCATCCTCCCCCCAAATTGGATGTCTTGGGCAGGGATAGCTTAGAAAATTTCAGTGTCAACTCATTCGCTGTTTTCACATGCTCTATAGGTAAAGGAAGAAAAGGAGGCAAAGAAAGATAACATAGTATGCCTAAACCCATTCTTAAATACCTTGGTGTTGTTGCGTCATACGAGTGTAGCCATTAGAATAGGGATTTCAAAGCACCAAATGCCTAACACGAACCAAATCTACATTATAATACCAATCAAGCCAAGAAGACTTTTTAAACCGATGTATTCTGGAATATTGATGGGTATGAATAGAAAATGTGCAAAAAGAGGTCACAGATACGTGAATAATTCATAACGTTATTCTTTCAATAGTGAGTGCAACCAATTGAAAAAATATCGCAGGAATAGGTTTACTCCGTAATCGATAATCAGGCATAGGATTCTAACAAAGAGGAATTATTGAAAATGAAGAAGACATTCGGAAAGCGTCATTTCCCCGACATATAAAAGAGTGGTTGAAAACTAAGTTGCATCTCCATCTGCTCAGGTGCCGGTAACAGAACTGCGTCTACGTTTTTTATATCTTGTTTTTCGGTATTTAGTACAGTGAAAGCAAACAGAATAACAAAAGGGTGGAAAGGTTGGGTTCTTTTCGTATTTTAAACATGCACAAAAGTGTTTTTTCCTTCCATTTTTGCGCGCTATATTTTGATTAGACACAAAGAGCATAACTAAACACATGGCATAATAGTTTTTCACAATGCTAGGAGGTTCGTTTTGATTAATGGAAAACGAGAAGAAAAGAAAAAGAGGAAGATTTAACGAAGCCAGCCCCCCCCCAGATTTAAAATCACGACCGGACCTAAATCCGGAGATAATTTTTTTAAACATTAATAGCCCGCATACTAAACTGTTTCGCTTTAAAGTTCCCCACCTTATTAATCCGATTTATCTTAATTATTCGCTTAGCTGGGAGCTCTGGGCCTATTTTAAATCATGATAAATCATAACGACCGACGCGCGTAATCTCATCTTTGGTGTCAGCGCCCTATGAATATATTATGATTCACGAGTGTAACAATAAATAATAAATTAAGAAAGCGTTTGAAGACGGCACAAAAGAAGCATACTAAACGAAATTGATAAGAAATATCGTTACGAGCGACTATAAAAATGAAAAATAATGAAAATCAATCAAAGAACAACTTATAAACTCTTTTTTAAAGTATTTTAAATCAATGTTACGTAAAATTCATTCACCAGGCACAAGCACAGTTGATGGTATGATCAAATGTCGAAATTATTTCATAGATAGGTCTTTGTTACATTGTAATCAGCTTGGGAATACGTAATACATTCAGAAATTCAACAGTCGGGAATTGTGTTTACATTCCGAAAGGCATACGGCTTTGTTGTAATCGCGAAGATTTTTCTTTATCAGGGGATCTCGCCAAACAAAGGTTTGAAATAAACAATCTAAAACTTCCTGGAATAACATGCTTATGGTTTCCTAATCTTGTGAATGATGGGAAAAATTCGCGTGTGAAATTAAGCTTTAAAACATTAAATGATAGGGTCTTTCTTAAACGAAGGATACCTAAAATTCATTTTCAAAATGGATTTCCCATACAAAAGCCTTTTTGTTAAAGTCGAATTCCCAGAGTGGAGACAATGTGTTGAATTTCTATTACCATTAATTTTTTGTTCCTAGAGGAAGTTGTGATTACCCCATTTATACATCGACCTTTCTTGGCCGGGACATCTACAGGTTAATTTTCGAAACAGGTTACAATCCAAAAGTATTTAATTGCTATTTCCCTCTGATTTTCATCTAAATTCTAGTATCTGCTTGTAAAATGGCACTCAATCCAACTAAGTGAAAATTACCTTCAAACGTGTATGAATTCACAGCAATTACCAACACGAGGAGTATGGGGTGTACCAAAACGTGTACGACGATCCCTCGACATTGATTAGTGCTGAAAGTCGAGCGATTTTTTACCAGTAACCAAAAGTGGTGGAACCGCATGTCCTGGCCAACGTTAACGTCAGTAATCCAGAAGTCATGAGGTCAAGGTCAAATTGGAAAACGGCTTCAAATATTAGTCTTGGCGGTTGATTCTTACAGGAAAAGCATAAATATACTCGCATTTTATAAATTGGCCGGCAAGACAGGGCGGCAGGCCAGGATGAGGCAACAAACATGTAGCGGGGAAGTGGCCAGCGCGGCGCGCGGAGGGGAGCTGGTAATAAAACGCAAACTGCTGCGCGAAAAAAAGCGACAAAACAATTTTGTTACTATTAATTTTGGACCACTAGCAAAAAACCGTGGGGTAAGTTGGTAGCACAGAAACCACCGTTTACTAACTGGACAAGAATAACACAATGCTCATATTTTAACTTTGATCTACTGTATTGAATACATCATCTTTCTTTTTTTATGTCGGATCCATGTCCATCATCATCAAAGCACCAAATTCACTTAAAATCATTGCATTAAAGCAATACAATTCATCTCCAAATTTGAGGAAGGTCCGGCCATCATCAGTGAAACTAATAATCACTCATTACTTGAAAATAGTACACTCAGCTCCAAAACGGGAGGAAAGGCACCATCATACAACTTTACTGGTAATCACTTCATTTATCATGTTGAGTTGTCACCAAATGACATTTTGTTAAGATATCAAATCACATGTTAGCCTCTTATTTTTGAGAGCTCTTCTTAACGGTTACATCAAAATCCCTCGATTTACAATATCCTTAATGTCTTCGACATGAAAAAACCCTACGTAGCTACAGATCTCCCCAGTTAGTCGTCACCAAGTACAGTCGTCAAGTCGAAGCACCATTTTTCTTGTTACTGTCTTGTTCATACAGGAACCACCAACACTCAACATCATCAACCACAATACAACTTGCACAATAATGACATTCAAAACTCACCAAACCAAACAATCACAAGCCACAGATTGCACAAATCAATTTATAAATTCAGCTACAACACAAATAAAAATCGCCACGACTCAACACAGGTACCCATCACAACTGAACTCGATCAAAGACAAACTCACACCTGTCCTACTCTTACCTATTTATTTCTTACAACTCAATTCTGAACCCATCCAGCATCACCCATAAAACTCGAGAACTTATACGAACTCCCTCTACTTCTCCCCGCTACCCTATTTGTAGAACACACACTCCATGCAATAAAATAAACTCACAAAAATGAAAAAATAAACAGGCACACTAACCACCAAAAAAGTGTCTTACAACAACTGCGCACAAAACATCATCCACCACTATTGCGGCTCGTATGCATCATTTTCTCCAGAACCTGATGACCTAAGAATGCCGGATTTTTGACAACCCTAACACCGGCCGACTGGGGAATGTATCCCACATGGCCGACAGCTGTAGGTAAAACTAACAACACCAATCACTAATAATGATTAGCGCAGTGGAGTCTCCACTATCTCCTCTCTGGACCTGTACTCGCCTACATCTCTACCTCGATTTTAATAAAACTACCTTACAAAAAAACACCACAAAAATCATTGGTTTACTACAAAACCTTCTAAGCGCCAAATCTCAACACCCAGGTCACTTGACACACCTAAAACTCTGATACTACACACAATTTCACAAACTATACACACAACGTCAAACCATTTACCTCGCATAATCTCATAACTTGACATTCTAACACAAATAAACCCAAAAACTGCGACCCATGAATCAACTCGTCAAACAGTAGCACGAAACTCAAATATCTACTCCCTATTAACTCAATAAATAACTGCAACTCGCATTCACAGCACTCTCAACACGAGAAAACACAAGCTACATAAAACAACATGAACAAATGTTATGACAATATGGCCATCCATGTTCTGTCTAGAATTGGTATACATGTACATGGAATCTACATAAAATGACCATTACACAGTTCAACTCAAAC
>JAMKCH010045590.1:0-11746 GCA_023653785.1 Ophioderma brevispina | reverse complement strand
TTCAATTCACAACGTGTTATCAAATCCATCATGGACAACTATGATTTAATTGATATTTGGAGAGAACGTAATCCAAATGTTCATAGATATACATGGCACTCTGTGAACCCACCGATTCAATGTCGTTTAGATTACTCCCTTGTGTCTTTTAATCTCTCGGCTCAAATCGATAACTGTGAAATTAGTTGCGGTTTTAACAGTTGATAAGACTGAATAAAAAAATAGGAATCAATTTATTCGTCATATTCAGCACTGGAGGCTGCCATCATTTGCAGGCAGACAGCAAATTTGGAGCATTAAAATATGGTGAGATATCACATCCAGGGAGGTGGGAAGAGTTAAGAGTATTGTTTGGCAACAGTTGATCGCTGTATATTATATTGGCGAGTCATTAAGATATAATATATATGGTGACTTACTCATTATTGGCAGAGTTAGATATGGCAAAGTTTGGGACGTGGCGTCTTATGTTGATGTATTGGGGATGGTTTGAAAACCCTACAAAATTGAAGGCCTTTTTGTAGAGTTTTAAATGTGGTGATTTAATTCAGAGTATTGCAAGAGTTGTGTTTGGTAAACATTCTGGTTTGGTGTGTTACGAAGAAATAAAAAGGAGGTTTGTACTTATCAAGTATAGGGAGGGTAGTTTAGAGGGGTGAATAGATGGTATGGTGAGCTGTCACCTTCACAGTACAGAGAGTATTTGATGTAACAAACTATTTCATATATTGAAAAGTAATGTTGGGAAGAAGCAAACAAAAAATTATGATACTCTGTGGTAACTCGACATATTTAAACTCTCGGAATAACCTGCCCTAATTCAAAATGTAAACAATAACACCAGTCAAAACACCACATCACACTTTTTCTTAACGTAACTCTTCTAATACTCTGAAGGTAACAACTCACCATATTTTTAACTCTCGAGGCAAGAGGTAAGGGCTTTTGGAAGTTCAATACTTCACTTTTACATGACCCTGATAATGTAGCCTAAGTGAAACAATGTATTCAAGATACTCGTAATAATAATCCTGATGTTAATCCTGTTTTTATTTGGGGATTTCCTCAAATGTAAAATCCGTAGTCTTACAATCAGTTACTCTATCCGATTATCTAAACAACGCAAGAAAACTGAGACTAACCTCAAGAATAGGTTAAACAATCATGAGGAAAGGTACAATAAGAATCCATCCCATTTAAAATTTGCTTGATCTTATTTAATATAATGTAACAGCGCGCTTGAAAATATTGTATAGCTTCAAAACAAAGGGGCTATGATAGATCTCGTAACAGTTGGTGGACAATGGTGAAAAAAATACTCGATATTTGATTACCTTGAAAAAGGAATCAGCGCAACAGATTATTAAAATTAGAACCCGATGATGGTCGAATGCTTACACAGGGTGAAAGGAATTATTCTGAACAGGAAAAAAAAATCTACCAGAACCTATTATCTCCTGTAATCCTCCAGAATGTAATCTTAACGAAATTTCTTCCTCCAAATGTTAATTCCCCTAGGAATCAAACTGAATGACAACAACAGCAACATGCGGAGGATTAGTTCTTCGTTACGAATTTCTTCTGTGCTGAAAACCATGGCCTATAGTAGATTCAACCCATCGTGTCCACCAGAGAGAAAAGTTTTGGACAGCGTCGATTAGTTTGGAGAGGATGCCAGAAAAAGAAAACGTTGTGTCGGCGATTCACCTCTTTCATGAAAGAACTAAGCTAAGATAATCTGGCCTTTCATGTTGACTTCATTGTCACGTGGAGAGTGCAAAGACTCTTGTGTTCCTTTGTATACACGGGCGCTCAAAAGTCAGTAACATTATCATCACCGGTTACATTGAATACTTGAAAGAAATACGATTAGTCATAATTTTTTTGAAGAGTTTTAAAAATGCTTTTCGGGGTTGCCTTGAATGCTCATTAACAGTAGAAATTGATTTTCTTTTGTATCGGGTTCCATGTTCCATATATTTAGCGTGGAATTTTAATTTCCACCCACTGAACAATGCCCCTCATTTCAATGCCCATAAACGTCGGAAAAGTGCAGAGGTGACAACACGATTGGTTGAATCTACTATAATAATAAATCCCCCGGCACTGCTGGATTTCCAGCAGAATGTGATCAATTCTTTTTGACATATATACCCTACCTTCTTACTCTTTTTTAATTATGCTTTGATAATGGTACTTTGTCTACTGACCAACGAAGAGGGATTATTAACTATATAAAAAGTAAATATCCTCCTCGTCGTAAAAACTGGAGACCCATCTCACTACTTAACATAGATATAAAATAATTACCAAATCATAGCTTATAGTTAAAATCAGTAATTACCTCATATTGATTTTTCCGTTTTACCATCCTGATCAGACAGGCTTTCTTTAAGCCGTTACATTTTGGGCGAAATATCCGTATTACTACTCTTGATACTTTCTTTGATGCCAATATGAATATTAAATGGTTTCATTTTTATGTTGACTTTGAGAAAGCATTGATAACTTGAATGGTCTTTTATATTAAAAACTCTAATTACTTTGGCCCACCATAATTAAATTGATTCAGTTTTTATTCTAATATATCAACTTGGTTGTGTTTATAATGGGTCATGCCTCAACTTTTTTCATTATCTCGTGGTCTTCGTCAAGGCTGTCCCCTTCGCCCATATTATTTATTATTGTAGTAAAATTTTAAAACCTTGCCATTATAGCAATAGAAATATAGAAGGTATTCAAATTATGGAGACCAACATTGCCTTGAGTGCATATGCCGATGAGACCACTATATGTTTGAAAGATGTAGCATCTTTACAAAATGTCATGCTGTTCTTAATCAATTTAAGATTTTTCAGGCCTTAATGTAACCTGATAAATGTGAGTCCTGTTTATTGTTGCTTTAAGAACAATCCACCAAATATAAACCATTTGGGTATTCATGTTCTACCGGCCAGTTAGGCTTTCTTGGTGTTTTTCTATAACATCAATCTTGATCATATTTTGAGTTGTAAATTTCTGCCTAATCTTCAAAAGCTAGAGAATATTTTAAAGAGTCCGGTCTATGAGAGATCACTGGAACCCCTTTTTGGGTAAGATCCGTCATTTTGTTAAGTCACTGGCTATTTCTCATATTGTATTTCTTTGTCAGTTTTGCCTAACCCACCATCGTCTTTTATTAAAGAGCTTGATACCAATTAATTTACAATTTAATTTGGTCCCTGGCAAACCTGATAAGATAATCGTCTTACAACAATTGGTTATTATGCTGATGGCGGGCTTAGAATGTGTCATATTCCCTCAAATGACCAAGGTTTAAAAATCTCTTGGATCAAGATAAACTATTTGATCAAATAACAAAGGTACTTGGAAGTTATTTTATAATTTTATTGGAAACCTCTGGGTGGAAACTCTTTATATGGGCTATGTAACCTGAAGTCTACTGAAATCCATTACCTCTATTAAGATACCTTGAGTAGAGTGATGTTGCCTCTTGGTGGATGTTAACATATAATCTTCCTGATTGCTTATTCTAACCAAATCAAAATGTAATATAATAAATAAAGTAAAAAAAAGAAAAAAATACAATATTTAAAAACAAAATGGTTTAATAAAGGTTTAATGCTTGTAAAGACTTCGTACCGATGAGGGGAAAGTTATGTCATATACTGAATTCACCGATATCATTACATTTAACTTTATGAATATTTTTCAGTGGTTAGTTTCAATTCCCATATGTTTGGATTCTGAGATGGAAGCTGATCATGCACGTGTAACCAGATTAAATGACAGTTTTCCCAATGAATTGCTGAATGAAATCACCAAGTGTTGTAAAATCTGCAAATATATCATCCCCTTTGAGTTAAAAGTTGTATAAATTCATTAGCTGTATCTAAATGGTCTGCTGAATTTAGTGACTCTAACTTGGATTGGAGGCAATATTTATTTAAATTCATTCGCAATTCACTTTTTACTAAAACATGTATTTTCAATATAGATTTCTTAACCAATTTTTGATGGTAACGATTTCTCTTTAGAATCAAGATCGTTCCATCGAATCGGTGTACTTTGTAAAGGTTCCTCTGACACATTATACATTTATTCTAGGAATGCTCGAGTACTATTGCTTTCTGGCATGATATTACTAGAATTCTTTTACAGAATAGGTGTGTCTTAACATTTAAGGACATCTGTTTGGTATGATTAATTGTATCAACCAACGTTATAATTTTGTAATATTACATGCTAAATATTTCATATATCTAAGCAGGTGTCTAAACAAGAAGCCTAACTTTAATATCTTTGAAAATATGTTAAAATTTGAAAAAGAGGTTGAAAAACATATTGCACTTTGTAATGACAAACTTTATAAATGGATTGAGAAATGGAATGTTATTCAACTGTAATCCTTTTTAGTATATGGCTCTCCATCAATGGTACATATCTCCATCGACATTACAATATCTTTACCAATGATTTTTTTTTTTCTGTAGATTTCTTTTTTTTAATTATCTTATTTATAAGCTTGTATGTCCGGGTATTTTTATGTATTATATTTGTTTGATTGCTAAAATTTTGCTGTGTAATCTAAAAAAAAGAAGGTGTTTTCTACTACACTCACGACCATGGGGGGGGGGGGGGGGGACCCGCCTGATTTTTCGTAGTTAAGCGTCAAACATCATCTTGTTTAGTATAGGGGAGTGGGGGTAGCTACTAATTCCTTTCTCTCTCCAAATCAAGTACAAACATATCAAGTTTTAGCAATGTGACGTCATAACTGAGAACTTATTTTTAAGCAAATTTGTACGATCCTTTACAATTACATAAACGCCTTAGATCATTTTGGTTTTTGTGCGACAGGGGATCATCCGTTATATTCTTCATAATAAGCTTTTGGGCCATCCTGAGTTTTTATTTAAAAACAATATGGCGGCCAAAATACAAATTCTTACTAAAATGGTTAAAACAGTATTTTTTTCCGTTGAGAAATTCACACAAAAACTCTTAATTTCCCATTTTAATTTATAAACACGTTGCTCTTCGCTTATGACATTGTGAAATTTCAAATTATCGAAAGAATTCAAAATGGCCACCACAAACGCTCAATACATTGATGGATTGCCGTAAGTTTATTCTTAAGGATATTATCGTAATATAACTGATGTATTGTTAACTTATTGTTGAGCTACTAAAAGAAAGCATATAGGGCTATCATTGTTTCTCAAAATGGCGGCTAAAAGAATTCAAAACGACTGATATTTAGGTTAATTACAGTAATGTATTACCTTAACACTGCATTTAGGGGTTTGCACTTCCGTTAGTGCATGACGGGGGGAGGGGGTTTCCTAGGGACTCCCCCTAATATAACCACTTTCCTAAGGATTTTTTAGATGAAATCCACCACATGTTGGAAGGCTTCAAAGACATCAACAATAAAAAAATAAAAACTGAAGAAAGTTGTTCAGTAAGAAAATTAGGGGCAAAACATTGATTTTAATTTTGCGTCAAAATGTGCGAAAAAGACACTAATTCATTTCTGCATTTTCTACGGCACTGATTCACGTAGACTTTTGCTGATTGCTTTAATTGGTGAAGGATGAACTATATTTAACATATTAAGTACAAATAGAAATGTCTTGTGCCATTTTATATTTTTTAGGTTAACTTGTATAATTTACCATAGGTTCCTACAGTAAACCGCTATACCATGTATTGGCCTACTATACTTTCCAAGAATTTTTTTTATTAATTATTTACTTTGTTTATGTCACTAGGTGTATGCATTATGAAAATCAGAATCACAGTAACTCTATTAAGATTTTTAATTTTTGTCATGGGCACCTCCGTTAGTGCATAAGGGGGGAGGCTCCTAGGGACCCATGCTAATTAACGCAAAAAACGACGCGATGGATTGGAATTTTTTTGCACCAACGCAAGCGCAACTAAAAGTTAGACAAAATACGAAAAATATAAACCAAATATATTGCAGCGTTAAAAAACGTTGGCCGAAAAACAAAAAATGGGTCCCTAGGAACACCCCCCCTTATGCAGTTAAGTGTTAACTGTATTGTTTGGGAATGATTTTGTTCGCTAAATGGTGTTATTACAATGGTTTATTTTTAAATTAAATATAGCTACCGATTAGCTTAAAAACAGCTGAAAAATTCAAGATGGCTAACAAATCCATGTAAATACACGATTTTAGTCGATTTTAGTCAAAAGTTGCATTTTGACCGCCATTTGTATTTCTTATGGCAGTCATTTTGAGCATATTGATAGCCCATAGGTGTTCTGGTAGCAGCACAACAATAATATAATATTGCATCATTAAGATTACGATCATATTCTAAAGAATAACGTTATTGTTATGCTTACTTGTATATAACAATTGTGGCAGCCATTTTGACTTCTTTGGGTTACGACCTCAAACAATATAGACATTTTGCTTTGTAGATGCAAAGACCTATGCCTTTGTACATTAAGAGCCAAATTTTGAGTTTTGTGTACGTTTTTTGACGGGTATAAACATTTTAGCTCATTTTGGGTCAAAATTGGTATTTAAAATTTAAAAAATCAGTGTGGCCCAAAAGCTTATTATAAATCATATACTTATACAACATAAAATAACTCCTGAAAAGTGGCAAGAGCTAGTTTAGATATGACCTGGGGGTACACTACTTTTGAGCATGTGGGAGGAAATTAGTTTAGTAGTTTAGACGAGGGATGTTATTCCAAACATAATTAACATGTTTCCTGAATCATATTTACTAGTGTTTTAAGGTTGCATAACAATATTGTTTCAAATAAGCTTTTGGGCTACAGTGAAATTTTACTTTAAAACAAAATGGCGGCCAAAATACCAATTGTGACCAAAAATTAGCTAACAATTATAAGATGCACTCATAAAATCAATATTTACCCACTTTAATGTACGAAAACGTAGATCTTTGCAGCTACACAATATGTTGACCACGTAACACAAATACTTAAAAATGGCCGTCACAAACGCTAAATGCAATAAGCTAACCATAAGTTTAATCTTTACAATACAAGCGTAATTTTAATAATGCGTTATTAAATAATGGTTGAAAAACTACTGTTTTTAAGATAATCGGTAGCTACATATAATTTAGTATAGTTATATAAATAATTGTAATAACACCATTTAGAGAACGAAATAATTCCAAACAATCCAGTTAAAGTAATACATTAACTGCAATTAAACTAAATATCAGCCATTTTGATTTTTTAGCCGCCATTTTGAAAAAAAAAAACCAATGATGCCCCTATATGTTTCTTTGTATGTAGCTCAACCAATAAGTTAACAATGCATCATAGTACATCAGCCACTTTGAAAAAAGGGCTCTGTTTTTTGAGTTAGGGTAGGTGGTCGATCGAGTAGAAAAAAGGCCAATGGTACCAGGTGTTGGGGACATATGTGTGTGGCTCATCACCTGCGTGGATGTAGAAATCAGAAAGATCGGTTGCCATTTTTTGCCGCAATTATTTTTATGGGCCAAAAAAAAGGTCAAAACTGCGCCCCCAAATTACGGTAAAAATAAAAGAATGGCGATTTATCGATTTATTTATTTCCGACTTCATATTGAAATGCAATACACCTAATACTAATAAACATCTCCCACTATAAGCGGTAGAATTCAAGAAGCATTGAATGTTTTAATCTGGGGTTAATTGTGACCCCAGAAGGAAAGGAACAAAAATGGGTCAAAATTGACCCAAATAAGGTAAATATATAGAATGGTGATCCAAACCTTCAATATTAATGTATAGTATTTAATTTCCCCCACTATAGAGCTGTAGATTCAAAAAACAAAATTTGAATGTTGGAATTGGGGTATTTTTGACACAAAAGGCGCCCAAAAGGAGGTCCAAGGATGGAACCAAGTATGGCAAAATCATAGAATGGTGATGTTGGATTTAGTCCATTTAATTTTGAAATGTAACATTTAATTCGTCCCACTATTTTCTAGCTGTAGATTGAAGAATTGAATGTTGGAATCTGGGGTATTTTTTACCCCAGAAAAGGGCCACAAGGGTCAAAATTGACCAAATTAGGTTTAAAAATCAAGGAATGAGTGATTTATTTATTGGAAAACTTTGGATAATAATGTCAAATACCACCCAATTGGTCAAAATATTTTAACCAATTAAGGATGGTTTACATCTCGGCAGGCTTGCTATGTTTTAAAATTAGTAATAATGCACAATATCAGGCGTGTAACCAGGAGAGGGGCGGACGGTGGTGGGGGCCTGGACGCTCCCACATTCCACAAAAGTCCCATAGACCCCTTAGGCCACCAAAATAGATTTTGTGAGCGAAAATATGTAGGTAAAAAGTCCACTTTTGCCAGATTTTCCCCCTTTGTAATTTTGGGGGACCAAATTTGCCCCTTTGTAATTTTTTGGGGACGTCCCCTTTTTAAAAAAATGCCCCTCTCCTAATTTAGTGTTCCGTTTACTGACATTCGCAATGAAAAACTTTGAAAAGGGATCAAAATGGTCCAACCCAAATTGGTCAAAATTTAACCCATTACGCCACAATTTCAGTCTTTTTTCCTGAAACTAGGTAAAAACAATCCAGTAGGAGAGAAACAGTTGGTCTGTCAGAATAAAAGCTATCCTTTGAAAATGTTGTTAAGTCTGATCTTTTGGTTTATTTCTGCCCTGAAATTATCACAACTGTTTTACTATTATGGTAATATGAAAGTCTGTTGTCTCCAGAGCAACTAGGATTGCCTTCGACAGGCCTGTGTGGAAAACATCTTACTGTATGGTGCAGAAACATTGACAATGAAGGGGGAACTGCAGGACTTTTTAAGTGGCACTTATACCAGGCAACTCATGCCAGTTGAAAAAACATCCTTCCAAATATCGGATCTATGGTGAAATACCTCCTATTACCACAATTGTGGCACAGAATAGAGCACAGTTCGATAGGCATTGCTTTCAAGTCAAGGACCAGATTATATCAGACCTTTATGGAGTCCTCCATGTCCAAGTAGAGGTAGCAGCTCACTAACCTACTCTGATATGCTATGCAGCAGAGATACCAGCTTTACTTTGAAGTGGGAGCAGCAATACATGATAAAGACGTTTTGCAAAGAAGTATGCCACAGATTTCGACAAAAGTCAAAAGATGATGATGATATTGTCCACCTTTGCCAACATGACAATCGTTTCGTCAATTGATGCAAATCTATGTGGTTGCCAGCTGACAGAACGTGCAAACATTTGTCTATTCCAGTTGCTTCTCAAAAGATTAACTTCCACAGTATAATTGCCCACTTGATAGCTTTTAATTCACCCTCTTTTGGGGTCTATTTTGACCTCTTTTGGGCCCTTTCTAGGGTCAATTTTGGAGTCAAATTGATTAAAGATCCACTCTCTATAAGGCCAAGTAAAAAAGCAAACCAGTTGATCGTCCCCGTCCCCGATAGATTCCAACATTCAAATTCTTCTTGAATCTATTCTGCTATAGAGTGGAGAAAATGAAATACTACTGCATTTTAATAAAAAGTTGGAATAAATACATCACCATTCTATGATTTTACCTTATTTGGGTCAATTTTAAGCCCCTTTTCACTCTTTCTGGAGTCAAATTTGACCCTAGATTCCAACATTCCATTTCTTCTGGAATCTTCTGCGATAGAGTGGGGAAAATGAAATACTAATTCTTCTTGAATCCACGGCTATAGAGCTGGGAAGATTAAATACTACTATATTTTAATATGAGGTTGGAATAAATACATCACCTTTCTACGATTTTTACCTTACCTCATTTACCTTATTTTTACCTGCTATAGAGTGAAGAAAATTAAATACTATTGGATTTTAATATAAAGTTATGATAAATACATCACCATTCTATGATTTTACCTTATTTGGGTCAATTTTAAGCCCTTTTTCACCCTTTCTGGGGTCAAATTTGACTCTAGATTCCAACATTCCATTTCTTCTGGAATCATCTGCTATAGAGTAGGGAAAATTAAATACTAGTTTAAGTTATATATAAATACATCACCATTCTATAATTTATACCTCATTTGGGTCAATTTTGACCCCTTTTGGGCCCTTTCTGGGGTCAAAATAACCCCAGATTCCAACATTGAAATTCTTCTTGAACCTACAGCTATATAGTGGAGAAAATTGAATACTATTACATTAAAGTCTGACTCAGAGATTTCGAAATATTATTTTTTTGTATAATAATGAAAAATAGTCAACTAGAACTAAAGATAGTAACCTAAAATGCACAATTCCGAAATTTGAGATGAATCGGATTTTTCGTTTTGATGAAGTAAATATTTATGTGTAGTATTACGTCCCATAGGATACTGTGTATAACAAAAATTCCGGATCCGGAATTTTATAACAAAGTTGTGATTTTCTATATGAAGGAATTCGATTTAAGCTTAGCAATTTCACACAGTGATTAGTATATGGACAAGCATTATGTACATGCAAAAAACACGATTTTTTGGAAATTGAGGGCGCCCTCCCCAGGAAATCTCTGAGTCGGCCTTTAATATGAAGTTGGAATCACCATTCTATGATTTTACCTTATTTGGGTCAATTTTGACCCTTTTTGGTCCTTTCTGGGGTCTAAATTAACCCCAGATTCCAACATTCAAATTCTTCTTGAATCTCCAGCTATATAGTGGGGGAATTTTATTAGTATTACATTTCAATATGAAGTCGGAATAAATAAATCACCATTCTATGATTTTTACCTAATTTGGGTCAATTTTGACCTTTTTTGGCCCATAAAAAAATTGCACCACTTCTGATTTCTACATCCACCCAGGCGATGATCCCCACATATGTACCTAGCAATGAAATTTTTCTACTCTTCCACCTACCCCTTTGTGCCCAAAACTGGCCCGGGCTGACGTACTATCAGTTATATCACGATAGTATCCTTAAGAATAAACTTAAGGCAATCCATCAATGTATTGAGCGTTTGTGGTGGCCATTTTGAATTCTTTCGATAATTTGATATTACACTTTGTCAAATGCAAAGAGCAATGTGTTTATAAAATAAAATGGGAAATTAAGAGTTTTTGTGTGAATTTGTTTTTAAGTTAAAAATCAGGGTGGCCCAAAAGCTTATTTTGAAGAATATAGTATATACAACATAAAAATACTAGTGAATATGTGGTAGGAAAGTAGATTAGTTATGACATGGGATGTACCTGTCTAATATGTTCGCCGATAATAAAGAATCCTATTTTTTTTTTTTTTTTTTTTATATATATATATATATATTGTCAATTTGTGAGCTTGCACAATTTGGCAGATTTATATAGGGCCTAATAACGTTGGTTTCGGCATATGTTCTGGAGCTACTTTTTCCACACTAGTTATCCTTATTAGCGGAGGGATATATACCGGAATTGAATGGGCGGTGGCTTGCATCTCTAACACTCGTCAGTCTGCGTTGAACGCTTACCAACTTGGGATGTATCTCTCCCTTGCGGCATTTTCCAAGGTATGAACTTATGTTTAATGAGCACATGTATTGAATTATGTTTTGGAATAAATTGACAAAAAAGTATTCATGTTGTTCCGAAATGATTCCTTTGGTGTCAGTTAGGTCTTGCCTCTCGCACGATAATTCAATATTGAATTGAGTTGAGGACTCATAGATCGTCCTCATATTATGTTAAAATATTTATCATATCTGGATTAATCCAACATCGTTATTTTGAGCCAAATACAAAGAAAG